>JASCQY010000293.1:13983698-14000868 GCA_030264315.1 Sardinella tawilis | reverse complement strand
TGTGTGTGTGTGTGTGTGTGTGTGTGCGTGTGTGTGTGTGTGTGTGTGTGCGTGTGTGTGTGTGTGTGTGTGTGTGTCCGTGTGTCCGTGTGTCCGTTCTCTACCAAATGCCACCCTCTCTGCCTCTCTCCCACTGGCCTTTGGCTGTCTCTATTTCTGTCTCTGTCAGTGGAAATGCCACTGAAAAACGTTATCAAGGTGAACTGCCTCTTACTTATGTAAACATCTTCCAGTGCCTCTGGGCATTTCCATTCAGGTAGCCCTTTTCCTCTTTGATATTTTACACTCCACGTGTTCGCCATACATTTCTGAACACTCTGATCAATGCTGTCGAACGTAACTGAAGGAAACGGCAAGTTCTAAAACAACAGGCTGGCTTGTCAGTGACTGCAAATGCTTCAGCTGCCCCAGCTTGTTTCTTTGTTATTGTTTATTTGTTTGTTTACTGGTCTTTTTGAGGTCATATATCTCTCTCTCTCTCCTCTCCCTCTCTCTTTCTGTCTGTCCCTCCTGGTCGCGCCACTTGCCGTGCAGGTCACGGAGCCACACACACCGGAGACGACGCCATGTGAGGTCAGGTGCCGAGGGGTCCGCCTGGAATACATCCAGCACTGACAGCAGGTAAGGGAGTGGGGGAGAGAGAGAGAGGGAGGGAGGGAGGAGAAGCAGAGGAACAGAGAAAGACAGAGAGATATAAAGGGGACAGAGAGAGAGAATGAGAGAGGGTGTGTGAGAGAGAAAGAAGAGGGAGGCAGTGTAGGGAAGAGAAGAAGGCTTCGGGAGACTGAAAGGAAGAACAAAAAGATTGTGACAAAAAAAGTGGTGGAGAGAGAGAGAGAGAGAAAGAGAGAGAGAGAGAGACGAGGCAGAAAGACAGAGTGAAGGTGAAATTATGGTCCAGGCGACAAGTGTTGCCCAACAACAAATAAAGAGGACCAGGCAGTGGCCAAGCACCTGTGGCCATTTAGTCTGTCTCCTATGACAAACTGGCTCAGGACCGAATGGATCATTTCTATGGCAACTCTGCCCCACACAACCACACAACCAACCGACCAATCAGCCGACAGCAGCCGATGTATCAGAAGAGCAACTGGTCTCTGACTGACTAACATGAGTTCTGTAGTTAAAGGCCGTCGGATCAGAGACAATGGACAGCATAACGCCACGCTAGTCTCTTTAACCTCTGTGTTCCGGTCGTTAACACAGCGATGATGTTTCCCCGGCTGCTATTTAAGTCCGTGTTTCATCGCTTCCAGCCTGCCCAGCTGCCACTGCCGTGCTTCATAGGAAGCTTAAAACATTAACTAGCCAGATGGCTGTAAGCGTATCAACGATGCAAAATGTCTCATCTGATCAGAGTGAGCAGCAAAAAAAAAAACTTTTCGAGAAAAAATTTCGACGTACTCGAGCAAGGTCTGCTCCAGGGTCTGCAGAGACTAGCGGTTAGCCGTGAGCAAAAGACAGACAGAGAGGCAGCGTGCGGGGAGAAGACAGAGAGCGGAGATGAGACAGTGATGGAGTGATAGAGAACAGAAATAGAAAAAGGTGGATTGGACAGGGGGAGAAGAAGGGGACAGGATAGACAGACAGGCAGAGCAGCAGGAAATGCAGACACATGAAAATGACAAAGATCAGACATAGGAAGATGGAGATGAGAGAGTGACGCACACACACACACACACACACACACACACACACACGGATGTACATGCATGCATACACTCACACAGAAGCACCTACACAGACAATCACACACACACACACACACACAGAGAGTTTCACCCAGTCCATCAGGGTTGTAGTGAGAGTATGCCTCCCCCTCCTGCTGCTCCCAGATGACTGATATGGTGGAGGTGACTCAGGCTTATCAGCTCCTCCCAGCCTATGGCAGAGCTGGGCCACCCATCACTGACACCTGAATGCCAATGACACATTAGCCTGTAGAGCCCCGGCTACAGCTCCATTAGCAGTGCTGAGCAGCGCAGGGGACACTCTGGGAAACCCCTTAAAAGAGCTATACAGTAGCATGCATATACTGTGTGTGGGGAACAGCCCAAAATGACATGGAACAGAATGAAACAGAAGAAACAACCGTAGCCTACTGACTTAATGTCCGAAATGCTTAAGGTATGGGTTGTCCAGATATCCTTTGAAGTTAGCATGCCAGTGGAGTAGCGCTCTGCAATATCACACTGTAGTCTGTGTGTGCTGTATGAAATGCTGTATGGTGCAAATGTACAGTAGTCCTTGTCACTATTAGAGTTCCCTCTAATCCCCGTCCTAAATGTATACCAGCACATGTGGATGTTTACGAGCTAAAGACCACCAGCCAAGATTGTTTTCACGCAGATTACTTTGCAAACCAAAGAGCAGGAAGAAGTGATAATAGTTTGCGTACTGTTACAGTATGTCTATGAGTAATGTCTGTGTAATGAACACGATTTCATAGGGCTTTGGACAGTTTCGGTTTCCTTTTATATCGGAACTGTATTGCCATCTTGCAAATGCTGTAAACCCGTGAAGAAGCAGTAGGGGGAGCCGAGAGAGCCTCATGCACCCCATAATGAGCCATTCAAGCATCTAAATGACCATGGAACTGGTAAATGAAGTGTCTCCATCTTGACATTGTTAGAGATGTGAGATAAACATCTACAACTGACACTGTTACCATAGGCTGTAGTGGTATTCTTTCTGTACAGTAAAATGAGAGATGTACTGGTAAGAGTGAAATGAGACTGGTTCCTTCATTCATTCCTTCATTCCTTCATTCATTCATTCCTTCATTCATTCATTCATAAGGATAAGGCATTTTCAGCACAGAAGAAGCAGCTCCTCATGCTGGGAAGTGAAGTCATTTAAGCCAGAGAGATGATTGCCTTTGAATCCTCCTTTGATCTCTACATTATGCCCTGAGTTTGCCAGGGTTATGTGGCTGAGGAAGCCATTACAGAGACGGGCCTGCTGGATGGATAGTGTCTCGGCTCTCGAGCGCCGCAACCCCAAAGCCAAAGCCACGAGAACAGCGAGAGCACAGGGACCACATAGTCATTTCCAATTCTCAGGGTTGTCGTTACCCCCCAGCAAACAATTACAAATTAAATTGCCTGTTTCTTTTCCAACGCTCGTATGATGGCGACGTCCTCACGGCATGGAAAGCAATCTCTCTCACTCTGGTTGGTGGGTGGGAGCCAATTGTGCTGGCTATTTTAGGGTGAGGCAGTGAGGCAACAGAAAGGGTTGCTTGTCACTGACTTCTTGGGAGAGAGAGAGTGAGAGAGAGAGAGAGAGAGAGAGAGAGAGAGAGAGAGACTTGTTGAAAGGGAAAGATCTCTAATGTTTCCTTGCACCCTCACAAGAACTGTTTCTGCAATGGCTGGTGAAGAGATGGCGCACTCACTGCTCCCCAAGCCAAGCCAAGCCAGAGCCACAGGGCCTTGGCGCACCTTCGTCTCGTTGACACTCGATTCTGGCTTCAGCGAGACATGGCAGTGCAGGAGGGATGTTTGAACCCTCTCCCGTTTCCTGAGGCAGGTGGCTGGATGGGTTCAGCCAATCCCCACCCCCCTCTCTTCAAACTGCTGGATTTGGGCCTCTCTGATCCCATACCTCCTTCGTTCCTTCCACGCTCCAAAGCCGTCTGAAGGGCATGCCAGGTGGCATTCCCACATTCCAGGTGTCAAACGGTGCCATGATCCCCACGTTCCTGTGTTCGTCTGCCTTCTCTTCCAGGCTCCCTCATGCCGTCACGCACGCTGGGATGCACTTACTGTAGGATGACACTGTCAGGATGAGATGATTCTGGGCGAAGGATTGAAGGAAAAAACAAATCCAGTGGTGTCCGAATTACATAATCAGCGAGCGAGGGAAAAATCCACAAATCCTCTTTTAGCTTTTCCTGACAGATTTTCCCGACAGAAATATTTGATTCCACAGATTGCTAAACAAACAACACGCAATCAAGTCAATCCGTCAGTAAAATGTAGCGAGTCATATGTGGTTCCATACAGTATAAAACAAAAACAAAAACAAACAGAAAAAAAACAACCCCATTGCAGTATGGGTAACTCTCAGTCGCTAACCCATCCCACTGTCCTTTGACTGTGTCTGCAGGCAACATCTCCACGCATCAGATCCATTCCAGCCAAACGCAGCCGGCCTGGGGGACGCCCGCCATCTGGACGCCGACCAAAGAGCTTTAGACTGGGGGACAGCAGTCAAGTTAGCCAGTAAAACGCCCCCACATTTCAGCTGCACTGCCTCGGACAGCACCGTAAGTGTCACCCACAGCCGGCCAAATAGCTCACCTCTGGAGCACTGGACAAGGCCAAAGAAACCAGGCCAGAGTGGAGAGGAGCGAGGAAGAGAGAAGGGGTAGAAAGAGAGAGAGAGAGAGAGAGAGAGAGAGAGAGAGATGGAGAGAGAAACGGAGAGAGGGAAAGGAAGAAACAGAGAGGAGAGAGAGCGAAAAGAGAAAGAAGGAGAGAGAGAAATGAGAATATACTCTGACATTGAGTGACACTAACCTCAAGCTCTAGAGGTCTATGGACACACAGCAATAGGTAGAATATGTGTAGGCGCTATGTGTGCACACTACAGAGGAAAAAGAATCGGTGTACAAATTCTTTTCACAACTCTCTTTTGTACATCATATGAAGTGTACTGTGAGCACACACACACACACACACGTGCGTACAAACAAATCATAGCACAAGGTGAGAGGTATTATATAGCGTCACTTGGTACCACCACTCCCTGCAGTATTAGTCGGTGTGCTCTCCAAAAGCTTCGGCCTCGACTAGATTTCTCAGCATGCAAACGGCAAACAGAAACTGAAGGCAGAACCAATAGGTTTAGCGCTTAAACAAAGTGCCTAGAGTGTCTAGGCTCTGCACAAAGTGAGAGCCTGATCCAGCAGGCAAGAGAAGCACAGGCACACAGTCTTATAATATTCATTACATATCATATGTATTCAGCTGTTTGGAAATAACAACTTTGTTTTAGACTTAAGTTTTCAGTAATTGCCAGATAAATTTCACCACGATGACAGCGTTCATTTTCATTTAGGATCTCACATACTTATGTGTGATATAGATTTTGTGGGGAATAAAACAAGCAGTTACCCTTAGTCATCTGACAGTGGCACATTTGGAAAAGCCATTTTGTCCCGGCGTGTGAAAAGTGCAGACAACACCCTCCTCCCTTTACTTCCTCTCCAGAGCTGTTTCTCAGTTGAAACTGTGTTTCTGTTAAGTCATTGTTTTGTGCTTGTTGAAGCGCGAAATACATTTAATTTCTTTCGAGCAATCATTAAAGTATGCTAATTACGTTCTCAGATGTTTTTAATCGGGACCTACAGCTGGTAATTGAAATGCAACAAACTGTACTTTGAAGCATTTCATGCGTACCATAGTCATACCCATAAATATGGATGCTATAAGCCCCCCCCCCCCCCCCAGTAATCCCATCTGGTCAAATGAAAGGGATTTTATTTCTTCATAATTTGGGTGTTTGAAATTAATTCAATGACGCGATCCAGCAAATTCTCTGGACACTTAGAACCTGAAACCTTAAAATGCCTTCAGCTGTGGCGAGGTATTAAACAGCAGTGTTATTACATGACTTAATCCAGCTGAAATTGGATGACTACGTCTCTTGTTTCTGTTGAGTCATGCAAATAATTTGAGATGAGGATGATGGGTTTCAGTGGGTAATTTGCAAGCAAAGAACAGTTAATTGATGCACGTATGTCCATGTTGTTTACCCGCACGTTGTCTTCAAAGTAAAGATCAACAAAGCAATATAGGTGGGTATGGAACTGTAATAAATACAAAACATTTTGTGTTTAGTTTGTTTTCTCCCTTTGTGTAGACAAATACTAGTTTGGCGAGTGATACTGCATACATGATTATTAAACAGAGATTTCAAGAAGTGCTCTGAGTTTCAGAGGGCAAAGAGAATGTTTGAAAGTTCCTTGATAAAACTCCTTGATAAAAATTAGGGAATAATAGAAATAAAAAAAAAAAAACACTGGGAACCAAAGACAAATCATTGATCAACATACTCCATAGTCTTCAGACCATTTTTCTTGCCATATTGAATAAACTCTTAGATCTCTGTTAGTCTCATGTTCCAAAAACAGACTTTGGAATATGAGATGTGATAATTGAATAAAAATCCTCAATTAAGTACAGTAGTGATCCAGTAAAAATATAGTAGGCTAGTTGTTAGAGGTATGAGAGAAATAGTTTTATTTGGACCAGTGAAGTGACCCATGTGAAGCCTTTCACCGATCACAAAAAGATCTAAGAAAAAAAAAAAATCAACCAGTTTCAGTTTCTTCAAGTCTTTAAAAACAACATAGGCTAGAGAAGAGCCTGCCACAGTTGGGCGGTAAGGCACTGGGTGTGTGAAGAGAGGGATATTGTCTTTTTCTTGTAACCTACACATCTGCTGAATCACTTATGTTGCCCGCTCTTCCTTTTTTCTTACACCTTACCTACTTAAGGAGGAAATCTTGATTGGTAAGTCGATGCCATCCGCAGACTTAGGGCTTAACTAAAGGTCGCTGAAGGATACTTAAGCTCTTCTTTGCAGGGGAAAAAAAGCTGAAAAGTGTCGTTTTCTTTTGTTTCTTTCTCTCTGAAGGCTTCCTTAGTTAGAGTGAAGGAGTATCTCTTTGTCTGCAATCCTTTTTCATTTTCACACATACCCATTTTGTGATGTTTGGTCAATGTTCTTCAAAACCAGAAAACTTTAATGAGCCTTTTGTTACGTTTTGTTCCCTCTCTATCCTCTCTTTCAGCATTGAGCAGTTTATAGTTTACACATTTTCTTTTCATTCTATTGTTTCTCTATTGTTTTTTTCCTTTGTAGTTTCTATCAGTTATTATGTTTATTTTCAGGTATTTTGAGTTTGAACCTTCTCTTTTTGTAGGATTATTTGTTTCACGATACTCTCCTAGTTTATCCGCATGTGACAATATTTGCATGAATTGTTCTTTTTTATCTCTCTTTAGTTTTCTGTCCCCTAAAAAATCTAATTCTCTCTGTGTTTTGTAGGGAAGTAGGTGCCTTTTGTAGAGTGCTCCCAGGGAGGCATACAGGTAGCCTAGCTGCTAAAGCTGTGGCCTGTGTTTCCTCAAGTGAGGCCACATCATCTCCTTGTCTGATTGCAGATCTTACAGTCAAAGCCTGGGGCTGAGAATGCACACAAACGCACCATCCTTCACGACACGCTGTCCAATCGGAACAAAGGACCCCAGGATTACGACTCGGGCAATGACACGTCCTCGCCGCCATCGTCTAAAACGGGCGTCTCGAGGTCAAACGTCAGCAGGGTCAAGTCTACCCTGGGGCGCGTGGATGGGGACAGCGCGTCCGACTCGGGGAACTCGGTGACCAGCTACGTGTCGCTGTGCAAGCCGACCGAGAGCGCATCCTCCTCCTCGGTGATCTGCCTCGGCAAGAGGTGGGCCAAGAAAAACATCAGTCTCTTACACTGCTCACCCTAGTCCTATTTCCTATGATCTTTTCCTTTTGACTTGTTTACATTTTCCCTTGATTTTCCTTGAAATTTGTCAGATCTTTTCATCATGGATCCTCTTTTCTCCTCCTTTTCTTTCTCTTCCCTGCTCTGTCCTCCCCTTTTTTTCTCCTCTTTTCCTTTTTCTTCCCTGCCCTGTCCTCCCCTTTTCTTGTCTTGGATGATTGCGTTAGTAATAGCATGCCATTGGAGTGTGCTGTGTTGTATCACACTGTATGTCTAATGTGAGCGCTCCTGTGATTGGCCCCTCCACAGAGCAGGGAGCTCTACTGTGTGCAAGGCTGAGACGCGGGCGCTGAGTGCCAGCCTGACGCCGCGGAGAGGCCGGCACAGGAGCAGGACCTTCAGCAGCACCAGCCGCTCGCCCTCCTCAGCCAGCTCCCGCTGCTCCGACTCCTACTACTCACGGAGCCCGTCCAGGGCCTCGGGCAGGAGGTCAGCTATCCGTTCCACATGCAAATATCAAATATACATTTAGCCCATAGACATTCATAGACTTGTGAGAACCACTATTAAAAGCTATCAAAATATTAGAATTTCAATCAAAATGTTATAATAACACTGTGAGGACACACGCCCTGCAGTAAAACCATTTCTCAACGCTGATTTCCTAAACTTGATTCTGGTTAATCAACTAATAATTGCATTCTTTGAAAAATGTTCTCTCCTTTGGCTAAGTGTCTGGGTATGTGTCAGTACCGTGTGTATTTTCTACTGTTGTTATCAAGTGCACAACTATTTTTTGATACTACCACACCACTCCCGTAACATGATTTTGGTTTGACGGTCTCAAGGTCGTACTCCCGATCCTCTGCTTACTCTGTGGACTCCAGGGACGGGAGTGTGGGCAGTGGCCGACTCTCCAAATACTCTCCCAGCAGGTGAGTGCGGCTCGATCCGATCTGATGACCATGCAGCCTCTGTATCTCATGAATGGGATGGGGTGGGGTGGGGTGGGGTGTGGGTGAATGTGTGTGAGGATTAGTCATCATCTGGATCTGGATGCCTGCAATACTTATTACAGTACAAAACAAAACATTGCAAAACAGTTTCACTTATCAAGGATCTCATATTTATGTGTAGGCCCTTTAAAGTTGTGATCTCTTGATGAAAATACATTGAGCTTATCAGTGTGTTATTTATATGCAAATGCATGTATTCAGGGTTCACACCTTCAAATGGCATTTTAAAGTGAGAAAAGTTCTGACTTTCTAATATTGAGTGGTATTATCTAGATAAACTATCAAAGTAGTTTGGTAAGATTAAAAAAAAACTTTCAGTCTCATGGTCTCTTATGATTTTGCGTGTACCATATCAGTCTATGTTAGCCTACAGTAATGCAGTGTTTCATAGCGTGCATGGTTTTTGTGTTCACACAAAAGGGACAGAGAACGGAGCAAGAATCGCAGTCCCAATGCGAAACAGTCTAAGCACGGCAAGAAGAGGCGCAGGAGAAAATCCTACTCCCCGATGCGCAAGAGGAGGAGAGACTCACCCAGTCACCTCGAAGCTCGCAGAATCACCAGGTGTGTTTCACAAAGCTCCTTCCTACTGTAGTTAGATATAAATGCCACATACAGTAGACACAGAATCCATTTCAATTTCAAAAAAGATGAGTGTTGAAAACAATGAAACAATCCATAGTGACGCTACTTAGCTCATCTCTAATAGCCTCTAGCTTACTAGCTTATTTTAGGCTAATATTCAAAGCAACTCAAACTACTTACAGTAGGCCTACGTACCTATTCTAGAACTTTGACTCTTCCATAATGAAATTGACCATTTCCCCCATGTTGAGAGGAGAGCTGGAGCTGCAACATATTAAATACCATGGCTAATTGGCTAGTCTTCATTAATGAAGACTAATGGCTGATTGATTTCTCTCTCCTCTGTTCTCTGCCAGTGCCAGGAAGAGGCCCATCCCTTACTACCGGCCGAGCCCCTCCTCCAGCAGCCGAGCCAGCAGCATCTGCTCCTTGGGCAGCCTCTTCGGCATCATCCGCAGTCACACTCGCAGCCGCAGTCGGAGTCACAGCCGGAGCCACAGCCGGAGTCACAGCCGGAGCAGGACTCGGAGCCGTAGCCGGAGTAGGAGAAGGAGCAGAAGTCGTAGCTGCAGCTACTCCAGTTACCGTAGCTACAGTCGTAGCTCATCCTGGGACTCCATGTGCGGCAGCAGAAGCCGGAGCGGCACTCGGAGTCGGACACACAGCAGGAGCCGGAGTCGGAGTCGGAGCAGGAGCAGGAGCTACGACTCACTAGGGAGCTACAGCAGAGGCCGTCGCTAGAACTCCCAGTCAGGATGGAGCCTAGAACTGGCATACGGGCAAAATCGCTAGAACGCTACTCCCAGGTGTCGTCACTAGAGCCTTCAGCAGAACCTACTGAGGAACCTGTTTAGGGTGCTGGTGAGGCCGATACGACACAGATGACTTTAAACAATGTTTTAGGAGTTATTAGAAAGATTTTTTTCATGGTGTGGCGTACTATTTATTTATTTATTTTTTTCTTTATTTATTTGCTCATTTATTTATTGACTTGTGTTTCCTGGCCAAAGGAACAACTGCTTATGTATGAAGAGCTTTTTCTGCAAGACAGACGGTGGATGGCTTGCCTGATCAATTTATGAATCACTGCTCTCTCTCTTCAGCACGGCTCTTTGGGAGGAACCAAAAACGTTGTTTTTTTCCCTTTAGAATACAGAGCCTTGAGTTGCAACTTTGTGTATATTGTGAATTTTATGTTACTCTTTACAACTCTTTTTATGTTTTCAGTTTTTTCTACAGTCTTCATTTTCAGGGATAGTGTCCCAGGCGCTGGTGGTGGAACAACAAGAGCAACAACATGCTGTCAGATTTGAGCTCCCGATAGCCAAAACATGTAGATACCGGCTTTGACAAATGAGCAGTCTGCTGACCGTGCCGGCAAATGCACACATATCCACCCACAGATCAAATGCCAGACATATTTATCTGCAATACAAGAGCACAACAATTCAAATGTCATCAGATATGATAATGGCTGATAGCCCACTATGCTGCTGCTGCTGCTGGTGGTGGTGGTGGTGTGGGGGAGGGGGGGGGGGTGCAGGAAAAAAACAAAGACACAAGGGTGATACACTGATGGAATCGCAGTGGGATCCCATCTGTTCCTGACACAATAGATTGATTAGAATGCATACTAATGCGCGTTCCCCACCGAGATGAAAAACCCGGTGGGCTTTGCCAGATAGCACCCAGTTCCCAAAATAGTCCTGCCAGACGTGGGCCAAGTCCGGGCCATCACAGAGCCAGCTGGTTGCTGCCATGGTCGCTGTGTGAGCTGTTTGGTAATTCACAGATCCGCTTTAGCGCTGGTTTAATAAACAAATTAAATACTTCATCTGATCATTATAGATAAATGCAGGCTATTTGCATATGACCGTAGATATGCACTCTGGGTCATTCTTTTTGGCTTGCAGCGCAGATAAGGCCTCTGTTAGATCAGTGCTTATCAAGACCACAGAGATGGAATTTTAATAGGTGAATATTTTTTCCCCGACCAATACTGTATGTCTTGCTCTCCTGTCTGTTGACGATAGTAGCGCTGTGATGTACTCCTCTAAGGACCTGCACAGATTAGGTCTTGATCCAGGTCTTATGTTAACACCTATAGGCTCAGGTGGGTGCTAGCAGAGCAACGAGGAGCAATCAAAAGTGGACTAAAAATTAAGTAGAACAAATTGGTGCTTTTGTGCATTTTTCTTCCTCTTTTTTTCTGTCAAAAGAACCAAATTGACCTAAACGGCAGCAGAATGTGAAGAAACAAGCATACTACTGATGTCAAAAATTAAAAGCGTCAAACCAGCTCTTCCTCAATATGACATTCTACCATGTGCAGCTTCTGATCCAGTGCAAGTGAATGCAAGGCTACTCTCAAGACAACTCAAAATTGAAAGCGTTTATTGACATGACAAAATCCTTTATCGATTTATTCAATAAGAAAAATCGTAGGTGCGATCATGGATAGTTCTAACCCTGTGATGTCCCTTTGCCCAACAACAGCCTCAGTTCACGCCTGACAGGCTTGGTTTGTGTGGTTGATGCTTTGCTTATTCCCCGGCAATGAAAATAGGACCCCCTGTCTGGTAACGTTGTCCAAATGTCAAAGTTGTAGACTTTCTACAAAAAAAATGACTCCCACATTGACAGTCTAATAAGCACTGAGTTGCCATCTAGTGCAATCCACAGAAAATATGCGAGAATGAATGTGAATTTTCACACCGCTTGGCAGATATAATTGTGTTTCTCGTCTGATGAGACTCAGTGACATAGCAAGGGAACCCACCACGGCACTGGGTGACAGCTCAATATACAGATGACAAAAGCACTTTACACACAACATGAGGCAGTGCAGGTCTCCTCTCCAGACTTTTACAGGCTCTCAAATCAGATTGCCCAAATAAACTAGTACATGACGTTAGGAGAATTTGTATTATTTATTGATTGAAACATGCTATTTATTCAGTCTACAAGGGATCCATTACTGTTATTTATTTTTAGATAAAGGATTTTTGAAACAGACTGTCATTTCATGTATATTTATTTTGCATTTCATTTGTACAGCGGCGCCGTTTCTAGGCAAAAGATCATTATGGTATTTTTCCATCTACCTTACCTGATTATCCAACATAACTCTTGATTTTCTGTTGTTGTTGTTGTTGATTTCACATGTTAATTAAACCCATTCACAGTTGGTATTTATTTATTATGCAGAAAATCACTGAGATTAATTCAGCCATTTAATATTTATGACTGACATTTGGGCAAAAATGCTTGGTGGCAGTGTTTTCAATGTTTCTCTTGACTATTGTATGTAATTACATGCAATTATGTGTAACATTTAATAGGGTGAGAAAGTATTAATGTTAGAAAGGAACACCTCTGTTAGATGGGATAAACTCTACATACCAAAAGTATCTGAGGTCCATAGCTTATATTTCTCTCAATATGTTGCCTTTACGTTTCTTTTAGGTCTACTATCATCAGTCCACAACAAAACGAAACAAAATAAAAGATGGAGCATGACTGATGTGATGTGAGAACAGCTTTATTTAGCCTACTCCAGTTCAGGGCCCAGCTGGACATAGACCCAATTATCTGGGCAGCAATTTAGATTTCACAATCTATTGTAGGCTACCCCATTTTACAGTAGCCTTCTTTAATTAGGCCTAATAACATTTTATAATCAACTAATTAGGCCCATTTAGCAGCACAACAGCCTGCAGCATGAACATCACCAGAATGTTCTCTATGCACTGTAATATAATGTTCCAATTCAATCTCTACACAAACTGACTGAACATAAGTGAGCCATGAGACATTAGAAGTGCTACCTTTAGCCCTGATAGCATTGTTTTCCCCTACTTAAACAGTAAGAGAGAACTGATTTCCGTGTGAGAGTAGACTATGTACAGTAGCCTATATAGAGTGGATACAGGCCTATATGAAGGTGGACTTTTGGGCTATATTAGGCTATGTGGAAGAAGGCATTGAGGACATAACAATTTGCAACCACAAGGATACTTTCCCACATAGCATTGATTTTACTTTTTACTTGTACTGTAAAAGATGAGACCAATATGTCAAACATGTAAGGGTTGGATTTCCAAATTATGCAGAATGCAGATTAGAATCGGTTTACTCCATCCATAAATATAATTGGTTGCCTCCAGAACAGGAAAGGATGAACCACTAAAAAAATGGACTGGATGCAAGAACTGAATCAGAAGACAACCAGTTTGATCGAACTTTTTTTCCACTCTTTTAGCTGCGAAATCAATTGCTCCGGGCCTGGGTGACAGTTTGACTGGAGATGATCATCAGTCAATCAATGTAATGTACGTAATTGATGTATTACATAAATTTCACAAGATTAAAAATATCAATATGTACTTAAAAGTACAGTCTTAGACTCTTTCATTTGTTGGTGACTGACTTTGAATGTTTTGCGCAATAGACTGAATGTCTGCAGCAGACTTCATGCAAATCTCATAGTCTGAAGATGGAGCTACAAGTAAAGGTTCATTTCCCTGGCATTTCCTTTAGAGTTGGGCTATCATCACAAATTCCTCTAAGTTTACGTCATGCGTATTTAGGTACCTCAGTGAGTGAGCATCAGGGGAATCCTGTAGCCGGCAAAAGTCGATTTGAGTCTGTAAACATGTTACCATTGCGCGCTTACGGCATTAGCTGTGTTGTTTTATCTGAATGGTGACATCATGTTGCTCCCAGCACTGTAGCTAGGTTAAATACCGCCGCCGGTATTGAGGTGGTGTGCTGTTTTCTATTACAGAGACAGTGAGTCATCGGGGGTAGTGCGAAGTAGAATTCAGCGTTGCTTTGGAAGTGTGACACACCGACCATGTCCAAACTTGGAAGGGGAGGGTCTTCGGTCAGCTGTTGTGTCGGGCACTTTCTGGACTTTGCTATGCATCAGAGTGAACACGGACTCGGGCGGATCTATAAAACAGCTTTGCTATTTACTGATCTCAGTTATCTCTTGTCCGACGGAAACGGAAGGTCAGTCTTCCCTTCAGAAAGTTTGTGGAAGTTGGGAAAGTCTTCGAAGTTGTCAAGAGCGGTCACACTGAAAGCAGAGCGGGTTTCTCTCTTGTTTTTTTAACGAGGTAATGAGAACAGCCCAGTTATATCTGGTTGCTGACAACGGATTAATTTCTACACTTTGTAAACCTAAACATTAAGATTCCCGTTTTTTCCTCGGAGTGGCACCATGGGCGATGGGGATTTCTACCCACTGGGGAGCAGGCAAAGGAGACCCAGGGATCCTTTCAGAGATCAGTCTCTAACGTCCCGCTTTATGGAGGACGACTTTGGAATTCCCTTCCCTGATGACCTCTCAATGGACTGGCCAGGCTGGGCACAGCCGCGACTGAGTACCCGGCTTAACGCGCCCTGGACGGGTGGCCTGCGCACGCCGGGGTTCTCCCGCACATCCATGGGCTCGCCCACACTCTACAGCTCACGGTACAGCGAGCCCCGCAGCTCGCCCACGCCAAACCCCGACGAGCCTTGGAAAGTGTGTGTGAACGTGCACAGCTTCAAACCAGAGGAGCTAAACGTCAAAACTAAAGACGGTTTTGTAGAAGTATCAGGTGAGCTGCCTCTGAAAAGTTCATGAAAATAATGAAAAAAAACTCAACACCATAATTGGCAATTAGTAATGAGTACTTATTTTCATGTGGGTTTGTGTGGTTAAGGGTGAGGTTATCTGTGTGTATGTGTGTGTGTGTGTGTTAGGCCTGGGTTATGACTTGCACATTTCCCCAGCTCTTGTCACTCAGACACCTGCTTGGATGCCTCAGGACCTCACCCTACCATCATTACCCACCACTATTAGTCAAAGATGGCTTTTACATGACACATTTTATATTACTGAGGCCTAACAGCAGCAACATTCCTGTGTGGTGTGTGTATGTGTGTATGTGTGTGTGTGTGTGTGGGGGGGGGGGGGTGGCTGAGTACAGTCAGAAAGTGTCACACAAATCATTTTCATGTAGATGAAAGACACACACAGTTGTTACAATGCAAAGCCTGCCGGACTAGAGGACAGAGGAGGGAGGTGGGCATCAGCATTGGACTGCTCAGAAAAGCCCTAGCCTAGCTTAGCCTAGCCTGGCAGAGCTGGGAACAGAGGCAGGCCTGCCGCTGGGCTTTTTATAAGCACATAGTTGGTATGCCAGCTGGGTCACTCTGTCACGGAGCGGGCCCAGAGACTGCTCACGTCACTCGACCCCTTTCTAAAAGCAGGCTCAGCAGTGCACCCTCTCTCGCTCTCTCCCTCTCTCGCTCTCTCTGTCTCTCGCTCTCTCTCTCTGTCACACACACACACACACACACACTTACACACACTGGTCATGGAATGCTGTATGAAGAGGTTGTACACGTTCTGCTGAGGCACTCGTAGTGGCTGTAAAAAAAAAGGGTGAAAAGTCATGGCCAGCTCGGCCGCTGCCCACACAGAGACTTGGAAGCTGGAAACTCGAGTTTATCTCGCCGCTGGGGAATAAAAATGGGGCCTCAATGGGAGAAGAATTTGACATGTGGGCCTGAGGAGATTACGCAGAGATAACAGGTGACTCGGTAACAGATCCGGCTTGGATCGGACCCAGATCGGGAGCACAACCAAGGTCCACTCAGGGAAGTGTAGTGGAAGCATCAGAGAGAAAAAGACGATTATATTCCAATATAATAAATTATGAATATATATATTCATACATATATAGAGATAGATTGATAGATAGATATAGATATAGATATATTAGAATATCATAATATCTACCCTTTTCAGAGGTTTTTTTTTCATCATTGGCAACTTTATTTGTCAATGCCAGCAAAACTTCTTTTGCTTCGATTGAAGACCGAATGAGTGAGGGTCTTACACTGTCCCTGTTGTCCTTCCCGTCTCTAGCAAGTTCCGCAGGTGAAGAAGTCACACTGGGGGTGTAGAATTGCACATAACTCGCCAGGGACCGGGGGGCCCAGGGTGTGGCGCCACTGACATTTAGTGCCTGAATGCAGCTGCCCAGTAAAGTCCCAAACAGGACCTTGAGAATTGGCCCAGACCCTGGATCTTTCCAGCGCCCCCAGTCATGGCTCAGCCTTGTGCTCACATGTCAGCCACTGTGTGTCCCTTCCAGCCCCGCTCACTGTAGCACTATGTAAAAATGGGACTTTGTTTATCCGCGGTAGCCATGAAACAAAAGCTGCTGAGCTGTATGCTGTATTCACAGTCAGTGGAGGCTGTCCTTGAAGTAAGGGAGGGACTAGAGGTTGTCGTTAAAGCAAGAGGGAGATCATCAGAGTCAGTATCAGAATGTTGTTATTTTGGTCAAGTCTGTTGACACACATCAGGGTTTTAGTCGTAGTTGCTGGTATCTCTCTGTGGCATCATAGAAAAAGTGCACACAGTATGTAGCCTATATTACCATGTATTGTGTACACTTAGCATAATACAGTACCGTCTAATCATAGACTGTCCATCAATCATCTATCAACATAGTATAATCATAAACAGTGCATCATATCAATGTTGTACAAAATATACAGTGCGTTGTATCAATCTAGTACAATATAGGCAGTGCATCACATTGATACAATACAATGTAGGCAGTGCGTCATAGACAAACCATTCAATTTGCGTGTATGGAAATGAAAGCTTTACTGTGCTAGCTACAGTAAATAGCATATTAATGTACAACATATTGTCCTTGAGCTGAGAGGGATGTGAGCCGTATGGTTTTGTGTTACATTGTGCTTTCTTTTACAGGGAAACATGAAGAAAAGCAAGACGAGGGGGGCATTGTGACTAAAAACTTCACAAAGAAAATTCAGTGAGTATCATGGAGATCTGTAATCTAGCTTGTAGCTATCTTGTATGCCTGTCATTTTATCCTGGGAGGCTAGAGAGGAACTATTCTCTCCTGATGGGAGAACAGAGATCATGTACCTACACTGGCTTGCCTCTCTGCCGTGATAGAACCAGCAAGACAGAGATGAAAGAGGTTAAAATGAATATGCACATACCAAACTAGTTTCATGGACACCTTCGGGGGGGGGGGGGGGGGGG
>JASCQY010000293.1:13968712-13983688 GCA_030264315.1 Sardinella tawilis | reverse complement strand
GACACCTTCACCCCCCCCCCCCCCCCCACACACACACACACACACACGCACACACACGCACACACACACACACACACACACACACACACATACACAGGCTGTAAGACTCGACTGGAACACGAGTGGAATGAATGCTATCTGGCTGTGTTTACACTTTCGCCTCTCATGAAGCCTCCGACGGGGCAGGAGCTTGTCGCGTGTTTTTTTCCATCTGGGCTCTGTTCCTGTCATTGGACCATGGGACTTCAAACGGGCCTGTTAATCAGCACTTCTGCCTTCCGGGATCGTCACATCAACGTGGCTAATTTCCTGCCTGGTAATTAGCAGTTAGCTGGCCCCTACCGCTATAGTGCTCTCGTCGCTATCGCTGCCTGTCCCTATAATTGGAGTTCTTCAGATGATACCGTCTCCCAGTTTTGAGGGGGAAATGAAACTTGAAGCAAAAGACAGATGGAATTATAAATAACTGTCCTCAATACACAAATCCTACTCCAACAGGGGAAGAGCACAGAGAAGGACATAATATTAGCTACAGTAGGTGCTGGACTACAGCATGTTGGGCTGGGCTCAAAGCTTACAGCTTTCCAGGCCACTTGTGAAATGCTTTGTCATATTGCACACTTGTCTCGCAGCCATTCCTAAGAGATGGGGTTGGAGGACAATTTGTCAGAGAAATTTGTAATCATGAAATTGTCTTCTGGGTCTCTGATTTGATTTTGTTGATTTTGTTCACTTTGCTCTGACAATCACTGCTATCCTCTTGTTTCTACATGTAGCCTATAGAAATATAAATATATATTGGAGACCCCCAGAAGTGCGTTTCAGACAGAGATGGAGCAGACTTGAGAGTCTCGCTGGCGTTCTTTCTCTCCATCAGGCCTGTGTTTTCCCGTCTCCCTCAGAAGCATATTGGAGGGTTGCTGGCAGTCACCCACAATCAATGTGAGATATAGACTAGGGGAAAAAAGAACCTCTGCCAGGGGTAAACAACATCCAGAGCTGGATAGATCAGACCCCCGACGCTCCTCTGACATAAGAAGTTGGGCGAGTGATTTGACTTTGCCAAGAGTTATGATCTGGCCATAGAGCAGTCAACTCTTAGTTTACTCCCTATTGATTCTGAGGGGCAACCTCTGTGATTCTTTGCCATTTTAAAGCGCTCGCTTCGTGACGATGCGTGCTTTTGTTCATTATTCACTCGTGCCGCGGACATGATGCCCCTTGGATTGATGAGTCATGGTGCTTCTAAAGGGACAGTAGCATAGCCACGCTAATTGAATGCAGCCTGGGCACCAAGTGGACTGTGGCCCCTGAGGTTTACATAAGCGCCAGGGCCGCTTGGCAGCTTTTACGGAAAACCACAGTCGAGCTATATTTGGCTATGGTGCTTGACGAAACCCAGAGTCTGTTTCTCTCTCTCTCTCTTTCTCTCTCTCTCTCTCATTCACTCTCTTGCCCTGTAGTCTTCTCAGTACTATCTCTTTTTAAAAATGGAACCTTCTTAACCTTGTTAGTAGGCTACTCGGAAAAGAACAGGTCCTAAGCTGAGGACTGAGGGTATTTTCACCGCCATGTTATTAGAAAAGCTGAAAAAGCCTGAATGCATAAACACACACAGTCTCCTGAAACTCCTCTGTGGATGTTAGGATTGTTTTCTCTCTAATCCTATCAATCCCCCCTCTCCCCTAGTGGAGGAATAGCACACACACTCTGACTGCGTCACACCAGAGACCATGCCGAGCTCATTTCACCATAAACATGTCATCTTCGGCTAGGGGACAAAAATTAGGTATCATATGTCCATCCATAAAAGCACCACATTGGTGCTTCTACACACACACACACACACACACACACACACACACACACACACACACATTGAGGGACTAACCCTGTCGTCTGTCATGAAAACAGGTCAGGCCGGCTTGCCTGGTGAGCTGATTAGAGTGAGTGGGCAGATGATAAACTGGGTGCTGGGCAGTGATTTGTAATAATTGGAAGCAGCCTTTGTCTCTCAGAATTGCACCTGCAGCACTGTCTGTGTCTTTCACTCCTCTCTCTCTCTCTCTCTCTCTCTCTCTCTCTCTCTCTCTCTCTCTCTCTCTCCACTCAAAACCTCTTGTCCCTGGCAGGGAGAACATTTAAATGAAAACCAAGAAATGCATTAAGAAGCATCTTCCTGTGCTGTGGTGCTTTCGGGGGCTTTGAAATGAGTTTTGCAGAAGAAAGAACACACACCCAAACTTTCTCTGACAGCTGTGTATTGTTTTCTTGGAAAGTGTATGGAAAGTGTGTGCTCTTGTCCTTTTCTAAGAAGGGGATGAGGCTTCTCTCCAAACAGCTATACAGCTATAACTCAATCTCAATTATGCAGTGCCTTAAGTGTTCAGAAAATGCACTGAATTGTGATATTCATGAGTCTGTCACTAGGTTTAATTAGTTCACTACATACAGTATAGGCACTGCTTTCTCTACAGTACTGTATATTCTCAGAATAAACTGAGGAAAGTAGATGTCTATTTAATTAATGACATTGCATGTAATTAAGTAATTTCAAACTTCAGTTACATCACTGTCTGAAGCAAGTTACTTTCTAAAATATCACCCCTACTTTCCCCTTAAAGCAACACGCCACCATTTGTGGAAATGTGTTCATTTTCCATCTCCCCTCGAGTTCATTCATTGAGCCATACCTTTCCTCTGTTCATCCAATCCTTCTCTGAGTTTGGCTGTACCACTTTTTAACTCAAAGCTAGCATTTATCATTGAATCAGATTACTGTAGACCAGGCAAGATGCTAAAGGTCCAATCTGATTCAATAATACATGCTAATATCACTGGCGATATCACTATTTAAAAGTGATATCGCCAGACTCAGAGAAGGACTGAATGTACAGAGGAAAGGTATGGCTCAATTAACTAACTGGAGGGGAGATGGAAAATGAACATATTTTCACAAATGGTGGCGTGTTGCTTTAAAAGCATCAGCAGTTCACAGACAGTAGTCTGGATTGGTCCTCCCCCCCCATACCATCACACTGAGCTCATCTAAAGCATTTTGATCTGTTTGCCCTTGGGGGCAACAGGACACACCCCTGTGCCCCCCCCCCCAACCGGCTCTGCTGTTTGCTGGGCTCCCAGTTCCTCCCTGTTGTTATTGCTGGTGTCTTTGCGGGGATGGCAGTCCCCCTTTTCTGTCTGTTTATTTTTTATCTCGGCTCTGCACAGCATAAGTGCAGTGTCACCCCTGGCAGGTTGCCTGCCAACTTTAAAATGTGTTTCCTCTCATCTCCCTTGTGTGTGTGTGTGTGTGTGTTTGTGTGTGTTTGTGTGTGTGTGTGTGTGTGTGTGTGTGTGTATGTGTGTGTGTATGTGTATGTGTGTGTGTGTGTGTGTGTGTGTGCACACGCTCATGTGTTATTTTTTTTTTCCAATTCCACAGGATCCCGGCAGATGTTGACCCTCTCACGGTGTTCGCCTCGCTCAGCCCCGAGGGGGTGCTCATCATCGAGGCGCGCCAGACGCCGCCATATTACCTCTACAGCGCCGAGATGCCCAGGGAGGAGCCCATGGCGGCGGCAGCAGCAGCGGCGGCGGCGCCGCTAGCCGCCGAAGCAGAACCCAAGCCCCAGGAGGCCACTGTAGCGTAACTCCCCAAACAGTGCCGTGCCCCATGCCATATTAAAGGCCATCTAGCTAATCCAATAGATGTTTTTGCCCCCCTCCCTCCCTCCCTCCCTCCTTCTCTGCTCCCTCGTTCTCTCTCTCTCTCTCTCTCTCTCTCTCTCTCTTTCTCTGTCAGTTTTCCCTCCTGGCAGTGGCAGAGGTTTAGGCCCACAGCGTGAGGTGAATGGCTGTCTTATGAGCTCGGTGTCTGAGTACCTTACACACACAACCTTTTGCTCCTCCATGAAGAAGGCACACAGCCTCAGGCCCACTTGGGTCTGGATTGGATTGGAGCCGTTGGGCTTCCATTTTATAATATACTAGCCAACTGGGTATTTGGACTTCCCACATCCCCTTTTTCAGTTTTTTTTTTCCCAAAGTAAATGAGCTCTTTAAAATGGGGTCGACTGTAAGGTGTTTAGGTAAACATGAGTTCTGAAACGTGCAGTGGAATGACATGTGGTAATGTGTTACATAGCAGGGTTTTGATCTCTTTTATAACAAATATGCTCTGTGTTGCTAGTATGGTCTGCTGTCTCACTGTCTGTGGGCCCAGAGAATTGTTTAGAATTGTTGTGAGGGACAAGAAACTATGAAAACAAAAAAAACAAAGCAAAAAGGACTGTTTGTCAAAGTGAAGTGTTTGAGGCTGATATTTTATATTTTATCACCAGCATTAACACCACAGACTCACAGCCTGCAATAACACACACAAATATATAAATATTACAAATGATGGTGGACTGTATACGAACCCCTCAAACCACACACACACACACACACACACACAAAAGAAACCAGAATAAAATGCCATCCTCCATGACATCCTCACCAGTCTGCCATGGACACATTGGTGTTTGCTTGATCTCCTGTATGCAGTGTGTTTGTTTAACCTTATTAGCTTTGTGTTTTTGTGTATAGACTGAGGCACATGAAAATCAATGCGCCATTGACCAATGAATGGGGTCAGCTGTTTAGCACAAAGGGATTGGTTCCCTAATTGACAATGCATTGACGCTTTACTCATTGTAAATATATGAATCAGTATATTAAACAGCCTGGTCATGGGAGATCATACGATTTTAATAGAGGTCTTACAAAATGATATTTTTTTTTTTTTTATTATGTGTGGTGAAGATATATTCTCTGAAAAGTGAATGACATTTTACCAGACCAGATTCTAAGAGATGCCTTTGTATTGTATGTACATGCAATAAGATTATTAATAATAATTATAAAATTATAATAATAATAATAAAAAATCTGTCTCACTACCCTGTCGTCTGGTGTGCAGTCACATCTGTGTGCTTTTGTTTAGTGTGGCGCTCAGCCTTGTTTGGGACGTCTTCCAGCAGGACATGTTTTGCCCAGCGGCCAGTAATTGGGTGGCAGATTAGTGGAAGGCTTATTTAAGACAGCTTGGCTTGGCCACAAGCCCTCGCTAGGCTACATGTTAGCCGAGAAATTCTAAGTGGGTGTTTCCGCAACAGTGATCATTGGATCCAACACAGTAACTCCAGCAATTCCTGTGTTTTAATCAAGGTTATTTCTAAACTTTCACCAGCTATTTGGGATGTTTTTAAATGAACACATAGGCTTAACGCAGTAGCATGATGATATGCTCTAGGCCCTCGTTGTATTCTGTTGACGACAACAGAATCCTGAGATTGGATAGTTTATCACCGCGGGCTTGTGAGAGCGAGAAGGTGATGGATATAGATGAACACTGGCATTTTGGGCTGCAGTGTCTCTATGTTTTCGTGGGCAAACGTCCAAAACAGCTTGATGAAATGCGCCGTGCGGCTGTTCGACCGCACGTTATGCCAAGATTGTGTCAAAGTCGCTATCCAACACGCTCATGGTAACAGCTAATCCATCAGAGGTCAGGTTTTTATGGATTAGTAATGACCCAAAGCTCCACAGAGCCCCAGGAATAATTAAGCAGACACCCAGGCCTGAAGTGCTATTGTTTTATTAGTGTTTCACAGTGGCAACATTATGGGGTAGGTCAGGTGACAGAGATTTGTGTCTGGCCATTGCAGAAGATGGTGTGCAAGAAATCAGCAAGGCGGGTTGTATGTTGTCTGCCATTGGAAGAGGGGTGGGGGGGGGGGGGTGAGGGGGGTGGTCGTCAACAATGCCGTATGCCATCATTTCCCTTATGTTCAGCTACAGGGCTTCTTGCTCTTGGGCCGTGATGTGATGACCCTCCAGGACGTCCTGTTCGGGGACAACGAGCTCCTGGAACTGTCCAGACTCTTGTTCCTGCTCTCTTGATGTCTCCCCAGCAGAGCTGTCTCCATGGAGATCCCCCTGCTCATGACTCTCCTCCTCTCTGGCCTCGCCATCTTGCTGATGCTGATGGTGGTGATGGTGGTGGTGGTCCTGCTGCTGCTGGGCTTCTCTGTCGTGGGGCACATCGCCGACCTCTTCCTGCTCGGAGGTCAGCGTGTCAGGGGTCCCTGGTGCCTCAGACAGATCCGTGAACTGATCCTGGGTCTCCCCCCTGGCTCCCTCCTCTTCATGAGCGCGCGCCTCTCGGTCATCCTGCCTGACCTGGCGGCTGTCTGAGGGCCTGGTCTGAGGAGCGGAGGGGCCAGACGCCTGGTCTGCTCGCTGGCCGCGCCGATGTTCCGCATCCTTGGGAGCCCACACGGGTCTGGTGGGTGAAGTCGGAGAGGGCTTCCTGACGGCAAACTGAGGATCCTGACCCTCCACCCCCGTCTCCCTCCTCTGCTGCCTTTCAATGGTGTTCTCTGTCCTTGGATCTTCTTTCTTCTTTGCTTCTCCTGGCGAAGAAGGCTCCTTTTCAAGCTGTATGAAAAAGAAAATGCTCACAGATTTACTTTTTAGTGGTGAGTATGGCATTTTGTGATGAATACCAAAACCAGCGATGGATGTGAAAACCAGAAGTTATTCAACTCGTGGGCCTATGATGGAAGGTCAGGTACTGTACCTTGCAAACAATGATTGAGACAAGAGTCTTAAGTCTTAGGGTTGCTATGAACAGAAGCAAGGCAGACGACTCTGCTTCAACTTTTTGAATTATTACAATATGTCGGGGAAACTAGACTGGTTCTGAGTGACAAAAAAAAAAAAAAAAACGTCTTTGAACCATACCAGGTGCACACATCAAAAGTCCATTTGTAGAAACAAAAGTGAACAATTTCATTTTAACTGATGGGACGGCTGACATTAAAAACAAATTCAGAAATGTTTAGCGGGATAAAATGGGAAAATTATACAGCCTGAAATGTTACACACACAGTCACTTGGTGAAAACAGGAAATGGTTTTCTGGTGAACACTGATTCTGTGCAGAGGAAGCCATTGCTTTTTCTTTTGGTTTACCTGGACTGGAATGAGCATCTGTGGCCTGGGGACTTTAGGCAGCGCTGCCTCCACCATCAGAACTCCATCAGCAGACAGAGAGGTGCGAATAGTCTGAACTTCTATCCCGATAGGCAGCCTGACAGAGAATGACAATCTTGCTTTCAGTCTGAATGTACTTAGCCTACATTAGTAATGATCAATAGAAGTTGTCCTTTACTGTAAAGTCATGCTAGAAGTGATGTTACAAGGTGATGTTTTTCAGTGCCTTTCAGACAGTGCATTATGAGGAAGCAGGTTGGTACAATAAGAAACACTTACTTGTATTTCCTGGTAAAACTTCTAGAGATGAAGCCATGTTCATCCTGTCTTTCCTCATGTTTACCTTACCATGACAGTAATTACCCATATCAATACACATGTCATTTCAAACACACCAGGGTGATATTTCCTTTACTTACATAGTAGGACGGGCCTATGTTTTACTGTAGATTATTATGTCTGCCATAAGGCAAATAGCCTATATAAAGAAGTAATTTAATAACCAAATAAATACATAAACCCTCTCTCTAAAAAGTTAGAAATTCCAACAAAGCCTCACCATTGATTTCCAGAAATCCATCTTCTGTTGTTCTGACTGAGAGTTCTGCAGGAAAGAAGTGGATGACATCCAGGCTTACTCGCCACTTGTATGGTTCCCCCTTCACCTCCGCTCCCCGTGCCCAAAACTCCCGCTGCAGCTTGGGATGCATAGGGATACAAGGCTGAGCGCACCACATGTACCCAGGCCAGGAGAGTGTCGCCAGCCTCCTGAAGACACTCTCCATCCAGCTCAGGTCGACCGGTGCCAGGAGAGGGGGCAGGCCGAAGTTCTGATTGGGGATATGACTCGGCTGCCAGCCAGTTTGCAGAGGGTACCATGTCGCATCACGACAGTACTGTGGACGGTCTGATGACTTTGCGTTGCTGTCGGCCATGATGTGCGTAAAATCAAATCTGCGAAGGAAAAAAGAGGAGGGGTGGTCAGGAAAGCGGAAACAAAGGAGGAGGGACCCTCAAGGATCAAGGTTCTGATGAGATTCCTTCTCACACACGTCGCCCCTCTCCCCGCAACTTCAATGCCCTGTCCAATTAGAATGAATCAATGGAGCGCAGGAAATCACCTTAGGATCAATAAAGCCAAAGGGTTTGCTTGAGCTCAGCGCAGCTGGGAGACGTTCCTCTGTCTTTTATACAGCCTTCCCCCGTCTGTTCGGCTGCTTATTAATCGCTAATGGTTATCCTATGCGATGGGAATGTTGGGCCGAGGTGACGGCTCATGGGGCCGAGCTGCTACAGCTCTACTGTTTGGGCGCTAGGCAAAGGGATGCTAATTGGCTGTATTTATAGCTCTGAAGAGGGAGCGGCAAATAGCTCTTGGCTGAGTCGTGGTCATTGCGAATGGGCAGCAGCTCACTAGCATGCGGCCTCTTGAATTCCATCACATATTATCCACTATTATGCTCTGAGATTTTTTTGTGGAGTTTTGTGGAGTTTTTTTTTTTTTTCAGAAGAACTGAGAATCAGGAACCCCTTTTACTCGTCCATATGCCATGGGCACAATTACTTGGAAGTGAAGTGAAAAAGAGATGTCCTCAGATTTTTTTTGAATGCACTTTTTGGTGGTTAATTGGGAAAGAGGCTGTGCCTCTAGACATGAAGTGTCTAGTTTTTGTAAACAATAGTAATTTTCAAACAAAAAAAAAACAGCTTATTAATTTTAGAATGGCTGTGTCATAACAACATAGTTACAAATAGAATGCCTTATTTCCTCCACGGTCTCCTTAAAAGACAGAAGGATTCTTTAATTGAAATCACGGTTTTGCAATAAACTGTAGGCTATGTTATGTCGAACCCTTCAGTTTTTCACCCTATGCAGTAGGCTAATCAGTTATTTTCGGGTATGCCAACAGAATTAGGAGCTGAAAGTCAGTAAGAATATAAAGAAAATCCACAGCCTATCCTTGGTCAGCCAGCTTCATTTTTTCAATGTACAGAGTGCTGCTTTTTTCTTAGCCTGTAGGCCATAGTTGTCTTGTCGCTGGGTAAAACTGAACCGTTTATTGCTGTTATTGTTTAGACTACTAGGCCGACTCAATAAATAGTCTGCAACTACTAGGCTATAGCTTGTGGCTTAAAGTTCATGTGAACAGTCCAGTGGGACAACGGGACATTCAGGCACATTATGCATGTTATTCGTTTCCAATGGAAACAGTGAGCGCCGACAAAGAGCCTTGTGCGACATGGGCAACTGCGAAAGGGTAAATAGGCTACTTTAAGATTTCTGTGATTTCTTTGTAGATATTGTTCGGAGAAGTTGCCGAATTGTACAGGTAGGCTACTTTTACGTGAGAATGGATGATGGCGGTTTCTCGCGCCACAGACTTTGATCCGCGTGAGTTTGTAACAATAAAGCCACTTCCAAGTAGCAGGCCGTCCGGAGAAAAGTTACAAACGCGGAATAAGACTTTGTACGTCACCTGTCATGATAGACCGGTGTTCTGGGTGAACTATCGCCGCAGACAACAACAGCTCAGTCGTCAAGGATACTGGGCAGCGACGTGGAGACCCTACGAGGAAGTTGGAGAACCCTTGTATTTGGAACCCAAAAAACTGATCCTTTCTTCGCTGGGACAACTTCATGAAGTAGGTTCAATCAGTTTCCTGTCAAGCATGTTTTACAACTCCTGTAGCCTGGGAACTTCCAAATATACACTAGCATAGTAAGACGTTCGGAAAGTCTAATTAAACAGTCATATCAGCACATTATTGGACTTAACATATTAGGCTATAGAATAGATATCTCGTGTCAGGATTGTTCATAGCCTGATATCTCGCGTCAGGATTGTTCATAGCCTATGTTTTGATGTAGGCCTAGTTGGGTTGTGGTCAGTGGCAATCTAATATTTTTTTGCACTTGCAGCCGTTTGATGCATTCACATTTAACATGATGAAACGACCAGGGGTGATGTATTTTTTTCTTTCTTTGAACTCTTACGGCCTTTCTGGGTCACTCTTTGGCGGCGTGTGATGTGTTGGCGAAGTCTCATTTTATGGCAGCTTGTCTCGCTTTCATCCATCACTGGGGCAGCCACTGCAGCAC
Organism: Sardinella tawilis; assembly: GCA_030264315.1. Classification (NCBI taxonomy): domain Eukaryota; kingdom Metazoa; phylum Chordata; class Actinopteri; order Clupeiformes; family Clupeidae; genus Sardinella; species Sardinella tawilis. Next base: position 13,973,551 of record JASCQY010000293.1, on the reverse strand, counting down.
ACAGATCAGTCTCACTCTGCCCCAAACGCTGCTTTCGCTTTTATTTCACATAAACGTTGGACACAGAACGGATTAATGATGCATGAGGTGACAGAAAACACCTCGGCTCCGTGCGTTCGCGCGCGTACACACACACACACACACACACACACACACACACACACACACACACACACACACTTACATAAACACAATGGAACTAAAGCCAAAGAAGGTGTCTGACATGGGGGACGGGAAAAACCTTGGGTGAGGCCTGCCTTGATTATGATTTGCACTAGAACTTATGATGATATTTCATCATAGTCATTGAAGAATCTAATTTGGCACATTACCTTGCTTTGATTGATCAATCAAGAGAAGATATTCCATCATATCACAAATCTTAGTGAAATTTCATTGTGAACTAAATGTGCACTTGTCCTAACAGTCTGCTATTTAAAATAATTATTCAGTAAGATGTATTTGCAATTATTTGTTATTGGAGTGGGTGGGGTGGGTAAAATACAATATGGGAGGGAAATGTTCCCTGGTCCACTATTTTCTACGTTCCATCAGGCAAGCACACACACACACACACACACACATGCACACACATGCACACAGCTTAAATATCATGCTTTATACAGTATATTTTTAACCAACTGGCTGAGCACAGAGTCAGTGCTTGCCAGCATCCTCCTGCTGCAGACAGCCTTAAAAACAGGTCTGAATTGAAGAGCATCCAGAGACATGATGTGTCAGGGCCCATAAAGGTGAAGTGCTCCCCCAGATACAGGCAGTTAATTGGGACAGAGACGGAGGAGTGGCTGGGGCTCTGCACCTTTTTTCTCCTCAAGCAAATTCAGGCGGAGGAAGACGATGTGAGCTTTATAAAGCAATTATGCCCTTGCTGCTGGCTCGACGAGGCCCACTGGCGAACCCTGAAAAAGCAATAACACACACGTGGGATATTGGCACCTAATACGTTAAGGGATAGGCACTGTCAAAGTGGAATATTAATGCGGGTGGATGTAGAATTCATCAGAGTCGCTGGGGCTCTTTGTCTGCTGAGCTCGACAGTTTTTTGCTCCGCCGGTGCCAACAGGGAGCAGATTGGATCTGACACTTTGGGATGAAAAGTCTTGTATTCTGGAAGTGCCTGCATGTGTTGGCTTGGCTTGTACAACTCACTTCCCTGTCCTGTCTGTCTAGGTGTTCTTTCCTCACGCGGAAGTGGAGTGAATGTTTAACACATGAGCTAGGCCTATGTTGTGTGCGTGCTGTGTTTGAACCTTAAGAAGTTATTGAAGCAACCGTCACCCAGAATGCTCTCTCTGGCCCTGTTCAGGGCAACAGTGAAGGGCCCCATAAATCACAGAGAGTTGACTAAGCAGGTGTCCTCAGCTACTTTGTTTTTGGAAAAGGTTCCCAAAGATCAAGAACTCATTGAAGCAAATGTCACTGCATGCAGCCTGCGTAGTGTTAATATTTGCATCCATAAATTTGTACGGGACCACAGCCCTGCTGGATACGGAGGTAAACAAATGCGCTTGTTGTATGTGGCGGTTTGGAGGCAGAGCAGTGGGGGGAAGGAAGGGGGGGGGTTGGCTTTGGGAGCAAGTGAAGTGAAAAACTCGGTGGTGTCTGGGCCTAACGCGAGCAGATTTACTGCAAATGAGATCATCCATCAATGGGGGAGTATGCTGAGGCTGAAGTACAAGGGCAAGAGCTAGGCGATCCTGTCGGGTGAGAGTGGGGAGGAGGGGGGGGGGGGTGTAGGGGGGTATCAGGCGTCTCGCTGCCAAAAACATCCTGCGTGAAAAATGAGAGGTTTGTCAGCTTAAGGCTCTCACTCTCCCGCGGCACTCTGAGATGAAACTCATTGCTGGTCCCCTATGAGAGGCTGTGTGTGGAAACACTAAGATCTCCCTGACTTCCTCCATGGTCCCCAAACTACACACAAGTCATCCAACTACTCCCTGGACGCATTCAAACCTCAAGGAAGCTTTGTCTTTTATTGAATGGAAACAGAGCTGTATCAATGATGTACCTGCAGTATTTTCACGGTATTCATATGAGTGATAATCTGCTTGACAATGTGTAATTATGGAAGATCAGTTTGTTTTATTCCTATGACTTTCCCTACCTCTAGTCTTCCTTCTGCTATTTTGTTGACATTCACAGCATATGATTGTAATTTATTTTATTTCAGTAGATTATTTCATATATTATTTCAACCTGTGTACTCAAAATGCGTATTTTCCTCTTGTGTCCACAGACACCCAAGAAGGAATTAACAGCCTCCAAGCCCGTGCCTGTGAGCTCCTCGGCTGTCCTTGACTCCACAAACACAACAACGGTGTGTTTCACGCTCACACAGCACCCAACCTGCCTCACATAGAATGAATGTGATGATAGTGGCCTGTTAAAGCATTGCATTGTTTATTTCTCTTTTTTCTTTGTTAGTATTTTATACTGTTTGCGTAGCTGGAACTTTTATCAATAATATCCTGTTTTGTTTGTGGACACAGATAGATTTTCCTCCATGCCTGTTGGTTCTCTCAGTCACAGATCTATGACATCAGTGTGATTGATAAGCTGGACCAATAGTGGCTGTGTGCAGACACTGGGGTTAGGTTACCATGACAGAGATGCTGTAGATGTGGCCCACAGTAGAAAGCTAGTTAGCTAGCTAGCTAGATAAATAGATAGTTTATTAATCCCGGAGGAAATGAAGAGATTGAGATTGTTTAGATCATTCATCACTGTCTCTGCTCCAGCCTCAGACATATCTATGCATGTGTGGTCACTTCCTTGGCCTTCACTGGACTCCTCCAAAGTCTCACGGCCTCTCTGGGCACTGGACAGCCTCTTTCACATGATCTTACCGTTGCAGGATCGGAATGTGCTGGAACTCCCTAATGAAATACTGTCGATTGATTTCTTGATGAGGTGCAATTTCCTCGGGCCCTGTCAAATTCTAAAGGAGATGTTTAAGACTGGCTCGGAGCCAGTGAGGTCACCTCATGGGCCTGGCAGACCTTACTGGTCTCCTCACATGAAATATTTGATTGGCCCAACAGTAAAGAGCAAGCAGAGGGAGAGTGAAAGCATGCCCTTTATGAAATCCAGTGTTATGATTTTTATTATCTCCCAGGGTCTATCGTTCCATGCAGCCAAGGCACGCAGCAGAGAAGATGTTTTTAACCTAAAGAAACACCTGGGCCAAACAAGGTGAGAACAACAATTTCTGCAGCCTTCCCCTTGTAGGCTATTGTTTGCACACTCGACAACATCAACATGGGCAATGCTTTAAAGAGAGAGATACAAATGCAGTTAATTAGAAGCCACAGTGTCTGCATCTGGAGAGGTCTAATGTCCTGCTTGCTGATCGTGTGATTGCACATGTGGGATTCGGTGCTTAAGCTGCAAATGGCAACAGAAATCAAGAACAGCAACAAACAAATAAAACACAGTTTATAGGATGTGAAGACTGTGGGACTTCAGCAGAGACAGACAGAATCTACACACTATGCTAGACAAGCTACTTTCTCAGAGCTAAAAGTCATCCTTACACAAGTTTTCAGTGAATGTAAAAGTCATTGGGTTATTAAGTAATTGTCTCCTGTGAAAACACATTGTACATAATATGGTGGGTCTTGTGTTTTTTTTCTTTTGTTCCCTAAAAGTAATACTGCCTGTTTCACCTTTTAAACTCTTGGGCCTCGCTGTGTCCGTTACTCTATCAGGAAAACCGGCAGTGAAGAGAAGTGGAAAAAAAGAAGGAAAAGCTGTTTTTGTTGGACGGTAATAATGGCTATCTATTCCAATTTTGTGTTATCTCTCAGAGGGGTAGACGGCCTGGACAGACCCTGGAACAGCAAATAGATTGTGTTATTATATAGTTTCGCAATACCACAAGAGAATTTGTCCATGTAAACACTAAAAAAAGGAGGCAATAGAATACCTCATATATCACCTGAATTGAGCTCCTGCAACGACCACCTCAAGATGTAACAAATAGTGCCTTACATTTGTTCTGCTCTTGTTAAGCGTTAGTGCGCTCTGGTCAGGCAATTCTTCATCTTGTAAATGCAAGGACATTTTACAGCAATGTGACATGCATATACATGCGGCTACTGGGTGTAAGAAAAGAAATGCAGTGAAATTGTCAAATTGGTAAAAGTGCAAATGCTCTTGGCTCAGCCAGAAGGCCCTCAGACCTCGCACCCCTCACCCCCTCTCGTCTGTGTGTGCTAAGTGTCTGTGGGTGGACAGAAAGGCATTAGCGTGCTGCTCACACAAGCGCCAGATGAGATGACGGCCGTCCCCGTGTCTTGTGTGTCTCTCTCAGCCAGCTGCCCGTGTGAAGGAGCGCTGGAGCCAGTTTGCTCATCAGGAGTTGGCCGCTCTTCGAAACGCATTTGTCTCAGCAACCTACACCCCAGACCCTCGCCTGTTCTCGCACACTTAATGGCTGTACCGCTAAGTGAAATGGGTTTCAGTGCCAATGGCATGATTTTCAGATGAGATGAGAAGCTTGTATGTGTGTGTGTGTGTGTGTGTGTGTGTGTGTGTGTGTGTCCAGTTCACCCCCAAGCTGCCTGCATGGAATGTGAGCTCCAGGCAATATTTGACATCAGCTTGGGTGCATGATACCAACATGCTCAAGCTTCCAGATGAGCAGAATCTTTTTTTATGTTACATATTATATATAAACTACAGTGCCCTCCATAATTATTGGCACCCCTGGTTGAGATGTGTTTTTTAGCTTCTAATAATTTTTTTTTTTTCTAAATAATATGGGACCTTAATGGAAAAAAAGAGAAAAATCCAACCTTCAATACAAGTGCATTTATT
>JASCQY010000293.1:13941618-13951618 GCA_030264315.1 Sardinella tawilis | reverse complement strand
GAAGAGAGGAGGAGAAGAAAGGGGAGGAGAGGAGAGGAGGAGAGGAGAAGAAAGGAGAGGGCAGGACAGGGTAGAGGAGAGGAGAGGAGAGAAGAGGAGAAGAATACACCCACGGTTGGCACTCGTGTGTGAGAGAGACGCCATGTTCTGCTGCATAGAGCCACACATACACGCACACATGCACACACCACACACACACACACACACACACACACACAAACACACACACAGAGAGAAGTGTGTGCACTCACTTCCGGTTTTCCAATTCCTCAACAGCACCCTATACACACACAGGCATATATAGACTCACAGTATATACCACTCACACACACACACTCTCTCTCTCTCTCTCTCTCTCACACACACACACACACACAAACAGCCCCTGTGTGTGTTCCCACTCATCTCCATTAGCCTTGGCGCTGGCTCTGCATCGTCTACTGTTCTCTCTTCTGTGTTCTGCCCTGATACTGCATGGAGCCTGGAGCCGGTGGAATGGACTGGCTCGGATTTTGGGGGAGTCTGAAAGCCTGTGACCCATGTCCTATTGCACACACACACACACACACACACACTCTCTCACACACACACACACACACACATACACACACACACACACACACACACACACACTCTGACAGCTACTCCAGTGTGGCTGGCCACATTCGATCGCCATTGTTTGCTGTTACTTTTACAAGCCTAGGGTTTACGACCTGTTCATAACAAAAGGAAGCGTGAATTAAAGCAGCAGTGCTCTGGCTCCAGTTGGCCTCGCTGGGGGAGAATGAGGGGCCTGACATGTGGACGGCCAACTCTATGAGCTGTGCTCAGACGCTGGTTTTGTCTCCAGTAGCCCCCATAGTCCCACACTCCTTTATGCACACAGCCTTTATGTATGCAGATGATTTAGGGCTCGTTTATGATTGCAACTGGCCCTCATTGTAAAGTGATGAATGCATGCCCCTTTGGAAACAGTGGCTCTATCCAACTTCACTTCTCTTTCTTCTTTCTCTTCTCTTTCACTTGCTCGTCTACTTTTCTCTGCACTTTTCTCCTCCTTTTTTCTTTTTTGACCCCATCTCTCTCTTCACCTCTCCTCTTCTGTCCTCCTTGTTCTCTCCACTGCTCTTCTCCTGTGTTCCCTCGCTCCACCTCTCTCCTCTCGTCATCTCCATCGCTCTCCTTTCATTTCCTCACCTCCTCTCCTCTTTTCCTCTCCTCTCCTCCCACGTCCTCTCTCTGCCCTTGCTTTCGTTCCCTGTTTACTTTGATGTCAGTTTTGGTTAAGCGTGAGTTCACTGGTGTGCGCTACATTTGCCAACCCTTGTCATTTTGTTTGCTTAACCCCGCTGACCTTGTCTACTTAGACTTGTGTGAGTGTGAGAGATGAATCAGACTCTGAGCCAGTGTGGGGCTACGCTACGCTAACATTACAAGTGGGATGCACGGCGCCCTGTGTGCTCTCAGTGGACAGGAAAAGCCCTTGGATCCGAGCGAATGCTGCCCACTCGGCCAGTAGCTGCTTCCAAACGTGTCATTTTCCCTTTCCGACGCCATCTTTCAAACAAATCAAGGATGAAGTGTGTACAGTATGTGTGTGTTTGCGTGTTTGTGTTTGTGTGTGTGTGTGTGTGTGTCATTCTTCACTGAAAGCTGACATCATCCTCTTCCAACCCCAAGTGGACAACCCCTTCATCAGAAAGTAGTCTGTGTATTCCATCTAGCTCTGCACTTGTCACAGGTGATGGCTCTAATTAGCTGAGCTAACTTACCTGTCGGAAGAGTTGTGAGTGCGACGGGAAGTAGAATCTGATGTGCTGAATGGTTGGAATGGAATGTTGTGTATGGTCGCTCCATATCATCCCTTAGCTGAGAAAAAGAGCTGCTCCTTATTCATGGTTGGGCAAACAGATGGATTCCTGTGGCAGGCACAATGACTCTCGTGGGACTGGCTGTGCTATACTGAGAGAGAGAGAGAGAGAGAGAGAGAGAGAGAGAGAGAGAGAGAGGGAGAGAGAGCTGCCTGAGGCAACGCTTCATGGTTGAGATTCTTCCTTATTGCCTAATAGAAGTGATGTAGCTCTGTGAAGGATTCTGGGTATTTTGAGCTCACACTGTCATTGGGTGAGGAGCCGAGAGCTGTAATGTGAGGTATTTGTCTTTGGGTCAGAGTGCACTTATGTCATGGGCATCCCTCTGGCAAACCTTACGTCTCATACGCACCCACAGTCTTTTGCCACCATCACTGCAAGAGGACAGTGCAGGGACCCCACAGAGGGTAGGCAAGTGCAGAGAGGGAAGGTGTTTGGGGTTCTTGCATTGACATCAAATGAGGTCTGAATGACCACCACTCCGGGGGCCGTTTTCAAGAGGTCAAATGAGGTCTGAAATATTCTACAACTGGACAAACCTAGGGCCATATCTGTGAGGTCAAATGAGGTCTGAACAACTTCACAACAGCGCCAATGCAAGTCCATATCTTTGAGGTCAAATGAGGTCTGCGCTGCTCCACAACAGCACCAATGCGAGTCCATATCTGTGAGGTCAAATGAGGTCTGCGCTACTCCACAACGGCACCAATGCGAGGCCATGTCTGTGAGGTCAAATGAGGTCTGAACTACTTCACAACAGCACCAATACAAGTCCATATCTGTGAGGTCAAATGAGGTCTGCAGAGTCCCACAGCAGCACCATCCGTCCTGGCATCCTCTGTACCTGGTATAGAGTTAGGCTCGAGTCTCAGGGGTTTGGCTGCCTGAGCGGAGGGCGGATGGCGCTTGGCGCGGTGAGCATCCTGTTTGAGACGGCACAGTGTTTTTCTCCTGTCTGAGCGCACTGTCAGTCTGTCACAGGTAATTTTACCTCAGGGTGTCTGCGGCTGCCTCAGTGGCAGAGGGTGAAATTGAGCAGCGGCCTCACCCGACACTCTCACCCGACACAGAATTTGAAACACTTCATCTTGCTGGTGCGTGTGTGATTTTTTTCACACACACACACACACACACACACATTGGAAGGAACATTGACTCCAGTAGGGAAAAATCTATCTTTTTTTCTTTGCTGCGTGTATGGCTGACTGCGTACAATAATGAAGCAAGCTGTTCCTCTGTCTGTTAATGGTGGCAGGCTGGCAGGCAGGCAGCATTGTCTTTGGGAGTGCTCGGAATGCCAGAGGACACAAGCCACATTTCTCAGCATTTGGACAAATTCCTCTTTTCCCCTTCCAGACATAACTCTTTCACACTTTACTGTTAGTGCAACATTGCAATGGAGCAATTGCATTTGGAGCAAAATGTGACCTGTGACATGTTTGAACTCTCACCTCAGTACACAGTCTTACTGCCATGTCCACGTTTTCGTTTCTTCCAGTCGGTTTCATTGCTGAAAGTATTTCTTGAGCCATTGTTGTTGTGTGGCCGGCACCTCCTTGCATCTGATGATAAGCGACTGAAATAGTAGCGCAGCAAATGTTGGGCAAAGGCCGGGAATCTCTCAGGCCCGTGTCAGCAAATGTCCCGGCTCTCCCAGACGCTCTGTCAGTAGACGTGTGGGCTCGGACAAATGAATGGCTTCTTCGACCAGCGCCGTCCTCTGCTCGCCCTCTTTGTTCCGCTCACGAGGACTGTGTCATTAACTTATATTTATTTATTTATTTATTTATTTATGTAGTTATTATGTAGACTTGTTTGTATGAATGCATGTATGTATGTATCTATGTTATGCATGTATGTATGTATGAATGTATGTATGCTTGTATGTAAAGTATGTATGTATTGCATGTAGGGATGTATGTTGAAATGGGTGTGTGTAGAGATGGTTGTGTGTATGGGAGATGCATTATTTTTCATCAAGACTCAATTTTACACTTGTTTGGGGTTTTTCAGAGTGACTGAGTGTGATAAATTTGCCACACAGAGCTTCTGTTTTTTGGCTGAAGCCAAATTCCTTCTTTCAATGGAGTTTCATGCTTTGCCAACAAATCTATTAGAATCTAAATCTGGTTTTGTGACGCACAAAGCAGTGCTCAAGCTGTTGTGTGTGTGTGTGTGTGTGTGTGTGTGTGTGTGTGTGTGTGTGTGTGTGTGTGCGCTTGTGTATGTGTGTGTGTGTGTGTACATGTACAGCTGCCTTGTCACTGATTAGTGCCTTTGTACCAGTCCTCTTCCTTGCCTTCCACCTCTCTGGCGCAGTGTGACCTGACTTCACTCCTGGCCTCATGATCTCCTGTTCTGGGTGCCTGTTAGCTGTTTGTGTCTTTTCCGTCCCAATCACTCCTAACCTCCACCCTAATGTTTCTTACCCTTTAACAGAGAAAACAAGGATATTTGAAGTGGGAATGTGGAAGTAATTACCCCCCCCCCCACCACACACACACACACACACACACACACACACACCCCACATCCCCCCCTTCCCCTTTTCCCCAACAACAAAAAAAAGCCCTACTGGTGTAATGACAGGGCGATTAACTCTTTTCAAATAATCCACCAAGCTCCTCTTTCCCTCTCTTCCTCTGTAGAAAATAGAGCACTCTCGTTTTTCGGCTCTGTGGTGTGGTGTGGTGTGGTGTGGTGTGGCATTGGGGCGAGTCCCTCAATGTCTTGACTGCTGTTCTGTTTTCTAGATCTGTGCACGTTTAATAGGGTTTTGTGGAAGTGGGGAGAGGAGAGGAGAGGAGTTGGGCAGGGTGTAGGGCTGGGTGGGTTGGTGGGTGGATATGCTGATGGTAGTGGTAGTGTGTGGTGTGTGTGTGTGTGTGTGTGTGTGTGTGCGTGTGTGTGTGTGTGTGTGTGTGCGTGTGTGTGTGTGTGTGTGTGGAGGGAGGTGTGTGGTAGAGTGGGGTGGGGTGGTGTAGTTAGCCTTTCATGAGGCCGTGGCTCTGTTTTCCATCAAGCGCTCAGATCCAACCACAACAAAGACGTCACGTGGCCGTACGGGCCGCGATGGTCGCCCCGCAACCACAGAGGAGGGGGGTGGTGGTGGTGGTGGGGGTGGGGGTAGGGTGGGGTTGGGTTGGAGGGAATCAGGATTTCTACTGACAAGCAGCCTTGACACCTCTTTCCTGCATTCCACAATTATAACACTCTGAGTCTCATCCATCCATCCATCCATGCCTTCTTCCAAGCATTCTATCCATCCACTCATCCTTTTATCCATTCATCTCTCCATCTGTCTTTTATGCTTTTTATCTTTTTATTCCATCTTATGTCTTGTTTTCCCTTCTCTTTTTCTACTCTCAAAGGCATCTCTACAACAGTCATCTTTTTATGACGGGCTCCCTTGCTCGCTCTCTCTCTCTCTCTCTCTCTTCCTTGCTCTCTCTGTTTCCCTCTCTCTCTCTCTCCCTCTGTTTCCCTCCCTCTCTCTCTCTCTCTCCCTCCCTCGCTCACTGTTTCCCTCACTCTCTCTCTCTCTCTCTCTCTGTCTCTGTCTCTCTCTTATCTCATCGTCCCATTTATAGCCTGTGCTTCCCTTCGCCACCACAAGAAAATGACTGGCAGTGACCACATCAAACCGAAGCTGCTGCCGCACTCTGCTGCTGTGGTGAAGTGCTGCCCTCACCCCCACCCTCACCCTCACCCTGGGCCTCGCTGCACCGCGCCCTCTCTCTTCCCGGCAGGCTGGCCTGGAAACTCTCTGGCTGCTCACATCTCAGCTCAGCACAGCTCACCGCCGGCCACAACATGGCCGCCCCCGAGCTGCAGCCCGCCGAGGCCCAGAGCACTGACCTCCGCTGCCGTAGGAGTGTCTCTGTCTGAGAGAGAGAGAAAGAGGGGGAGAGAGAGAGAGAGAGAGAGACAGAGAGAGAGAGAGAGAGAGAGAATGGAAGATAGAGAAACAGGAGGAAAGGAGTGGGGTGAAAGTAGAATACAATGTGTGTGTGTGGGACTTTCAAGAGAAAAAGCATCCTACATTTCTGTCATTCTGTCAGACACTTTTGGAGCTTTAGTCCTTGTTTGAAGTTCTAGATACAAGTAGCCTACAAGTAGATACACAGTAGGCTATGTGCTGCATGTACTGTTTGTGTCTTAATCTTACATGTTGTTGTTCTCCTAGGCTGCTGCATATGTTGTTTGGCAAGCGTGACCTTAGTGCGTGACCTTGATAGCCCCCTGCTCTTCCCGCTAATCAGCAGCAGCAGCAGCAGCAGCAGTCTCTCCCCCTCAGCTCCAGAGCTCCTTCCCAGACCTCATTAGAACACGTCCGTGCTCGTGGGCTGAGGCCGGGGTGATTCACGGCTACGCCGCTAGCCGCTAGCCTGCCGCTCTGAAACTTCCTTTGTCCCCTCCGCTCCCCCAGTCACGTCTGCCCTTCTCCTGCTCCCCAGGCCTGGCCACACTGCTAGTCATAGTCATAGTCTGTCTAGGCCTCCCCCCACCCCCACAACCACACAATGCCGCCGCCACCACCACCACTGTCTGCCAGGCATGTTTTGCTTTCTGAAGTTCTGAGTTTTAATGTCACTGCCTTATCTCCTGCTTTCTGCTGCTCAGCTCTCGTTCGTTCGTTCATTCGTTCGTTGGAGCGGCACAGCGACACTGCTGGAGTCGAGCAGCGTGAGCCAGCGGCGGCATGAATTTAATTCGTTAGCCGAGGTGCCCCAAGGTGACTACTTAGGGGCTCCGCGAATTTATAGTAGGCTAGTACTGAGCGGAGAGATGTAAAGTGATCCCAGCGGGTTGATGGTTTCCTACGACCACCGATGTCTCTACAGAACCGGGGTTCGTCGCTTACACCCAGAGACAAAGGAGTGGGGTTAATTAAAAAATATGGACGCCTCTCAAAAGCGCAGTTCACCCACCGCATTCAAATTGACCCTGACATTTAGGAAATGGGAGGAAAATAGCACTTAATTTCCTTCCCTTGAAAAGGAAGATGAAAAGGGGTGAGAATATTCCTGAACTCCCAGTCTGGCGAGCCTCAATTGTCCTCGGAAAAGCAGGCAGTGCCAGTGTTCAGACAGACCTCCTAAGGGAAGTTTGAAACGCGGCTGTGTTGTGCTATTCTCTTTTGTCTTGGACTTAAAAGTCTCTTTGAACAGCCCGGTAGGGTCCTGCTCACACAGTCTATTGGTTTGATGGAGACATCCAGCTGCAGTAATTGAAGGATGCTTCACGTGGAGTTGTCTAAAAACTTTGCCTCAGTATGGATCTTTTTTTGTGAGCGTATAGTCAGAGAGGCCAGTTGTTCAAAGCGCTCATCGGATCTCCATTCGACGTGTCTTCTTCCCGCAGTCAGTCGATTGAAGAAAGGATCTCGGTTCCTTTGTTTAGAGTTGCGCGATGGACGTTTGGGCCTTTGAGGTTTTGCTCACCAAGCGAGCTAAAAATGAGGCGTTTCACAAGAACCACTGCTGCTAACCAAAGTAAATGGCAGGGAGCTGGGTGCATGTAGTGCCAGGCGCGACTTAAAAGGACTCCGAGCAAAACAAAAACATAGGCATGGAACTGGCCCAGGTATGGCCGAAAACAATTTGGCTAAAAATTCCAAAATGATAAACAAACCCTGTAACTTTTTGTGACTGTAGCTTTGAGCTCGGTACATTCACCAGCTGAAATATGGGTCCAAGTTGGAAGTGAAGGCATAAGTGCCTCTCTTTGCACTGCAGATAAAATCTGAATGTATCTTTAATCATAAACAGATATGTGGCGCAAGGAACAGCCATATTCCAACGCTGACTTTACCACATTTTGTGTAGTCTGCCAGAAGTGATTCATTGCAATGGTCTCATACCCAGATTGTAAATCACAGATCCGTTTGAATGGCAAATCCATTAGAATGGCAAATGTATTTGTACAGCAGAGCCCTGCTATGGCCTTATTTACAGTAAACACTCGTGGTAATTCCTAATGTGTGGAGCACCGCATCAGTGATCCCCCCCCCCCCCGCGTGGAGAGCTGAGATTAGGACGTGGATTTGTCTGGTGTGTACGACTAAAAGGTCTTCAGTGGGCCAGAACTCAGCATGACGGCAAGGGATCTTGGATCCCATTACTAATCTAGCCCAACTTAGCCCAACACACAACACAATACTGGAATATAGTTTTCTTGCTGCTATTCTCTTATGTAGTATTTGTTATGCTTTCCCATATTATAATTGTATTGTTGTGCATTGAATATTTTTATTCTATTACATTATATATATATATATATATATATATATATATATATTTAAGATGTGGAGAAGCTTTCGGTAAGAGCTTTTTGATGGTGACCTTTCTGACCCCTTGGGCAAGTGAGAAAGTAGTTCCATTGCAATACGTAACACTTTGAATCCCGGGGGCTTTATAGTGCTTCTTTCTTGTCCTTCCTGCAGAGTGCTACACGGCCAACGGTGAAGACTACCGGGGTCGGCAGAACCAGACGAGCCTGTCGGGGGGAAAGCCCTGCCTCTTCTGGAACGAGACCTTCCAGCACCCTTACAACACGCTCAAGTACCCCAACGGAGAGGGTGGACTGGGACCCCACAACTTCTGCAGGTGCTTGCACTGAGCACGTGCAACACAAACTGTGCAGTGCTGGGGGTGTGTGTGTGTGAGTGTATTGGTGTGCCTGTGTGTGTGTGTGTATGTGCATGTGTGAGTGTCTGTGAGTGTACTGGATTACATTGTTGTTTGTGTGTTAATGTGTCTGGGGTGTAGTGCGGTCAGAGGGAATGCGTGTGTCTGTGTGTGCGTGTGTGCATGCGTGTGTGCATGCATGTGTGTGTGTGTGTGTGTGTGTGTGTGTGTGTGTGTGTAGAGATGTTGGAAGAGCAGAGAGTGTGATGGCAGTGGTTGTGCTTGTTGACTGCTCCGTGTGTAATGTCCTGTTGTGATTTTCTCCATCTGACTCCGACCTGAAGCCAGGCACCAAATGTATAATGGAGTCCAGACTGCTGGCTTTCTCCTCTCCTCTCCCCTCCTCTCCCCTCCCCTCCCCTCCCCTCCCCTCCTCTCCTCCTCTCTCCTCTCCTTCTTCTTCTTTTCCTCTTGCGAGTCTTTTTCCAATTTATCCTCTTTTGTTTTCCTCTGCACGTGTTGACAAGAGGGAAATCAAACACAGCATCTCAGACCTGTGCGCGGAGAAGCTCGCCCGTGCTTCGTCGCTCAGCGAGCGAGAAACCCTTCTTTCTCACAGGGCTTTTCTCCGTCCTCCTCCCACTGAACAAAGAGGGGAGGGGGGGAGGTGGATGCGCAGGCGAAATCATTTTTGGATGTTTGACAGTTGTCAAACGTAAGCCTCTTTTTTTTCCTCCTCTGTTCTTTTTTTCACCTCCGTGCTCCTGTCAGTACGGGAAGTCAGAAGTGCTTGAAGAGTTTGGACAAGCAAAGTCGTCCTCAAATCTCTCAGCGCCACAAGCACTCGGGGATTTGCCTGCGGTGCGCAGCGCTGAGCAACGGTGGCCGCCGGCGGCTGCCGTGCTTTTTTCCCTCTCCTCCACTTCGGGCTTTCCCAAACCTAACTCTGTGGCCCCGCCGCCCCAGAGAGAGCGCGAGAGCGAGAGAGAGAGAGAAAGAGAAAGAAAGAGAGAGAGAGAGAGAGAGAGAGAGAGAGAGAGAAAGAGAGACGGCATGAGGGAGAGAGGGAGGGAGGGAAAGGTTCTTTATGAGATGGATTTACTCTGTCAGTCGGTTGTCTTTGGAAACATTGGACAGACGCGTCGGCTTAGCGGGACCTGCTGTGGCTCGAGTGCGTGCGTAGGCAGCCGCTAGTCACTCGCTCACCAGCCACTCGGCCTTCGCCGCGCTAACGGAACGCATGAGCTAGTCCGTCTGGAAAGCTTTACAAGATTTTTGGGCGAAGTGACACACATACATCACACACACAAACACACACACACACACGCACACAATAGTCATACTCACTCTTCGTCATCGACTCACTGAAACGCAACACGCATGATGTCGGGAAACATCACGCGTTCTCTCCCCTCTCGTCCCTGACAGTGATGCATCGCTGACACGGCCCATAAAGAGAAACAAAAGCATCTCTCCCGCGGCGAAGCATAACTCAGAGAC
>JASCQY010000293.1:13904330-13917333 GCA_030264315.1 Sardinella tawilis | reverse complement strand
CTTCACGAGAGGAGGGGCAAGGACAGAGGAAAGGATGGAAGTAAGGAAAGAAGGACAGAGGAAATCTGAAATGGGATAGACCCCTTGACATAATCTTTGTGAAGCAGTAGTGCTCTAATATAACATCCTAAATAAAGACCGCTTTTGTTATTCTGTGGGAATAGACATCATACAGAAATGTCAATCTTTGAGGCATATGCCATCGTTCTTTAATTACAAATAAGAGTAATCTGTGACCCTTCCTTTCCCTTCCCCTCTAGGAAACCTTTAAAGGAATGATCGAGGATGCCGGCTTTTTCCGGGTACAGTACTTCAACTTGACGGGTGGCGTGGTGGCTATTCATTCGGGCTTCAAGCTCTGAACAAATCCGCTGCTGTTCAGCAGGCTACAGTACAAGAACGTTAAAGAACCCGACACTTACTGTAAGATTGGACTGAGCTACAGTACAGTGATGAGGTGGGCCCCTCAGAACCAACAGTCCTCCGTGGACGTTGTGCGAGCGTTTCACTAGCATATAGCCAACTTTGTGCTACTATATTGCATGCTCTCTCCACAGAAAAGGGCACAAGCGATACACATCTGTTTGTGACGGGGAAGTTGAAATATTGTCTTGTTATTTTTACTCGAAGAGTAATGTTGGGGAAGAAAAGGACACTGTATTTATTGGTCTGTGATGTTGCAAGAGCCCGTTGTGCCAAGACTACGCCGTCCTGTCTGGTTTGTGTAAGAGAAATGGCCTTGCTTTTTTTTTCTCCCCCGACGGCATTTAAGGACAGCTCAAGCACTGCGATCCACAGTCGGCTGAGAAACACACACATGGGTTGTTTCACATGTAGGCCACTCTGGGAAAACATCAAATAAATTCTGTGAGGAGTGTTGTGTTCATTCTGAATGTTAAGTGTCTTGATCAATCCAGTTGTAAAATCTGGACAGTATTTGTGTTGTGTGCTTGTAAAGCATACATGTTTTGAAAAATAACTGGTACAACTGAAGACAAAAGCTGAAAAGCAAGACCCAACAACATTCATTTACTTGAATAAAACCATATATTTTTCAGATCTTTGTACATTTTGTTACAAAACTGTATGGTACTAAATTTTTAAAATCAGTTTTTGGTCAGAGAATATTTAATTGTTTTGTGTGCAATTACCATGTATTTACAAAGTCTCACCTTAGTGATCTCAAAAACCAAAGCAACAATAATAATAATAAAAAAAATCCAAACCTTCCATACACTCTGAACATAAGACATGGCTTAAAGATAAATATATTAGTAAATAAATATTCAGAGAACATAGTTCCATTTATGAAATGCACTGCTATACAGATACTGAAATATACACAGATTGATTTCTAGCCTTTTCTTTTTTAAAACATTTGTAAAATGGTAATGATGGAGAAAATAATTATATTTTTAAAAAATTAAAAAATATTATTTTTTGTACACATTTGTCTTTTATACAATCTTCTTAAGTGCTACAAACAATACAAAAAAAAAATTAAATAGTGACTCATGAGCCCCAAAATGTTCCATATGCGGCACACGTCGCTATGCAAGGCATGGTTAGATTGGTTGCCATGAGTTACGGCACCAGGTTACGGTTTCAGCATCCTTGACAGTGGCAGGCTCCAGTTCCATACTCGGCCTGCAGGAATACAAAACCTGGCAGGTCGGCAGACTCCGTGCCAGATTTTGCGGCTAGCGTGTACATAAATAAAACGGACAAAAAAACAAAAGAGTTCTCTTCCACACGGCCGCCAGTTGTGAACTTGGTGGGTACATTTCATAGAAACAATATAAAATCCTCTGTGTACACAGAAAAGGGATGAGGATTGTTGTGTGGATGATGTGAGCTTGTGTTGAACGTGTGTGAGCGAGAGAGAAGAGAAGAGGAGAAGACAATAGCGCAAAAGAGAGGGAGTGAGCCAATGAAAGTGTTTTGAGTATGTGTGTGTGTGTGTGTTGGTGAAAAGCTTAAAATGAAGATGCTGCTTTGAATTAGTTTGCTTCAGAAACCCCACCACCACATCCTAATGGTTTCCAAACGAGTTTCTGCTTTGGCCTAGTAAGAAGACACGCAAGAGAGCTGTACTATGACTGAAAAAAATCTCTCTCTCTCCCTCTCAAACACACATACACACACTCAAACACACGTACACACACTCAAACACACGTACACACACTCAAACACACGTACACACACTCAAACACACGTACACACACTCAAACACACACCAATTTTGTATGAAGTAATCAGAAGATGATGTGAATCGAAAATCATTCTCAAAAGTAGAGGTAAAGCAGTCTTGAGTGGACATAATCCCAGCCCATTAAAACATCGTTCACACACACACACCTATATTTTGACGCTACACCCTACAGCTTAAAACAGCCACTCTACAAATCGCTGGCAGATTTGCGAAGAAAAAGAAAAATGTGACCTTTGTCTTGGTCTGCGGTTTCTGATTGTTCCAAAGGAGACCCAAGCCCTGAGAGAGTCGGAAAGGGGAGCAGTGGAACTCAGACACCATGAATTCATCCGCTTAGCTTCATCGACACAACTGCACTGAAACTGTTCTAGTTCTAGAAAATCACAGCATAAAAAAAAAATTGTAACTCTGAATTGTAGCATTATGCATTATGATATGCTTTGGGATGCCTGGTTCCTTTCCCTAGAATACACTGCATATAATTTAGGCTGCACACACACACACACACACACACACACACACACACACACACACCACTGAGAGCGTATGTGATAAATGATGTAAAAATAAACTACTGGTGTTATGATTATGATGGCAAACTTGTTAAAAAAAATAATCCTAACAGGTTTAAAACTTTAGAGACACCTATCGACCCTTTATATCATCATATTTAAGGTGGGGTGTGTGTGTGGGGCACGAGTGTGTAAAAGGCAGAAAACTTAAGTTGTGTGTGTGAATGAACACACAAATGCAGCAATGACTGAATGCATAAATGAACGAATGAATGAAAGAAAGAAAGAAAGAAGATATGGTCCTGCTTTAGCGCCAGACCCAGTGGGTTCATGAGCTGGCAGATGGGCTTTGGAACAGATCCTAGCCAGTGCCCTAAAACAGATATATGCTGCCAATGTGCTCTCTGCTGATCCAGGAACAGCCATTTCCTTCCCCTCTGCTTCATACACCGGCATTTGAAAAAATCTAAATGTTAACAACTACTTTTGCAGAAGGCCACAGGAATCACATGGATATGCACCATAGCATTTCAGAGCCCAAACGGGTGAGGCAAGATGATCAAAGAGGTCGAAAGAAAGAAAGAAAGAAAAAAGAGTAAAGACAAAAAAAGATCATGAGGTGAAAAAAAATAAACTCAGTAGAAACTCACACTGTTTCTGATGCAGACATTCAGTGAAAATTGACAAGGCAACTGCAGAGGCGGTTAAGAGAGGTGGTGGTGTGTGCGGGGGGGGGGGGGTGTGGAGTTAGGGTCAGAGTTAGGGTCAGGTCAGGGTGTCGGGGGGGGTATATCGAGTCCATTCAGTCTCATACCCCGCAGGCCTCGTCTGTGGCCGTACAGAGCACGCTCGAGGCGCCAGAGCAGTGTGTAGCCGAGGCCCTGGAGGATGCTGGGAAGAGGTCCCGCGCCTCCTGAGCGTACCCCGCCTGCGCCTGCCTGCCCCGGGGGCACGGGGGTTCCGACGGAGGGAAGAGCGCCCTGGCGGGCTCACTAGTCCGCTCCTCCTCCTCCTCCTCTTCTTCCTCCTCCTCCTCCCGGTAGTGAGGCGGCCGACACGAGCGTAGCAGGGATGCTCGCGGTTCCGAGTCGAGGCCCTGCTCACCGTCCGCGTCCCCGGGGATGATGGGAATTCTGCGGTTGGTCGCAGCAGCGCCAGTGGGGGTAGTGACGGCGGCGGTGTCCACTTGGGCGTACTGAATGCTAACGGCATAGTCCTCTGCGTAGCAGCCGCCGCTACTTCTGCCACCTGCACCGAGCCCGCCACCGATGCCGCTGCCGTGCTGCATGGCCAGCTCCTGGTAGAAGCAGCACGGCAGTCCGTCGTACCCGCCACGCTCCGCACCCCCACCACCACCCCCACCTACCAGGGGATCTGAGACGGACACCCCCGGTCCACGGAAGTTCATCGGAGCCAGGCTGGATGCGTCGCGGCGCCTCCCAGCCTCTTGCCCCGGATGGAGCGGCAAGGTCTCCAAACAGCAACTGCAGCCCCCGACTCCACCCTCCTCCTCCTCTTCCTCCTCCTCTAGCATCTCGTCCTCCTCAACCTCCACCTGAGCCATGCCGGCCCCAAACGAGGCCTCGCGGTGCTGGAGGAGAGCCGAGGGGGAGCCGGTGCCGCCGGTGGTGGAGGTGCTGCTGCTGGTGCCATGAGCGTCCCAGGGCTCGGGCAGCAGAGGACGGGCACTGCAGAGAGAGTCCTTCCCGCAGGCTGAGAGAAGCTGCTGCTGCTGGTGGTGCTGTTGAAGCTGCTGCTGATGATGGTGCTGGTACTGCTGCTGGTCTGCAGGGGTGTAGCAGGGTGCGGGTGGAGGCGGCGGGGATGCGGTCAGCTGCATACAGTCCTGGCCCCCCACCACGGGCGACGGAGGGCAGTCCTCCACCGAGCTCGCCCCCGAGGCAGCGGAGGGACACCCGGGGCCGGAGGCGGAGGCGAAAGCCGCCCCGGTCGAGCCGCTTCCGGAGCCGGCTGCCGGGTTAGGGTTAGCGAGCGCCGAGGCCAGCTCGCCCCCGGCGGACCCCCGGCAGGGGCTGCGGCTGCGGTAGACGTAGGGGTCGTAGTCGCTGCTCAGCGAGCTGCGGAAGGTGGAGCAGCTGCCGTAGACGCCCTGGTTGCTGACCTCGGTGCAGTCCAGCATGGAGTCGCTGGACGAGCAGTGGCACTGCGCCGACGAGCTGGAGCTGCTGCTGCTGTCGCTGCCCGGGCAGTCGGCCAGGTAGCCGCTGCACACCGACCGGTGGCCGTGGTAACAGCTCAGCCCCGAACTGCTGCTGCCTCCACCTCCGCCTCCGCCTCCGCCCACGCCCACACCCATGCCCCCGGGCCCCAGGCCCACGTCCCCTAGCCGCGAGCTGGAGGCGGGGGCCATGTGCACCACCGTGGGGTAGAGGAGTCCCTGCTGGAAGGCCCGGCTCTGGGCCTTATGTGGGCCCAGGGGCCCCCCCGTGCTGCCCCCCATGGCCTGGGCCTGGGCCTGAGCCTGGGCCTGGGCGTCGGCCTGGGGGAAGCTGAGGCCCTGGAAGTAGTAGTGCTGGTACATGGTCTCGTACTGCGAGAAGCACGGCACGCGCGAGAAGTTGCGCCCGTGGAACTTGGAGCGCTTGAAGCCGCTCCCGTGCGGCTGCGGGTATCCGGCGGCGGCGGCGGCCGCGTTGGCCGCGGCGCTGGCCCGGTGCTCCATGGCGGCGCAGTGGTGCGGCCCCAGCGTGTGCTCCAGGTGCAGCGTGGGATAGCCGCGGAGGAAGGCGGAGGAGTGGGCCGGGTAGAGGCCCTGCTCGGGGTGCTGGTCCACCGTCAGCACGGTGATGGGGTTCCCGTGCGGGTCCATGCTGGTGCGGGTCGGGTAGGCCGTCACCTGCCCGGCTCGGTGCACCCGGCCCGGGTAGTGGACCGGCAGGACCACCCTCTGCTGCCGGCCGTGCAGGGCGTTCCCGGGATCCATACACACGGGGCCTCCGCTTCCCTTCTTTTGTTCTGTTTGGGGCGCAGACACACAGCGCTCAACACAACATAGCTAACAACTGGATTTCAATTACACACTTTATTCTGTTTCTTTCAAGATAAAATGTGTTTTTTTTTATTGTCTTTTGCTTTGTATTGTTTTTGTAGCCTTTTTAAACCCAAAACATGTCAAACAAGCAAATATCCCAATCCAGTGAGGAGGCTTGACCGTGGAGACCTCAGACATGCCTCCTTAGAGCATGTTTACAGCAGGAATAAGAGCGATAAACAAAGTGTAAATAATGCCGTTTCCATACCAACGTGTGTGTGTGTGTGTGTTTGTAATGCAAGCACTCTCACCTATAATGTTGTGTCTGCAGTGGGGACAGGTGTGGTGCTGGAGCAGCCATGGGTCCACACACTTCTTGTGGAAGCGATGGGCACAGGGGATGACTCGCAGCTCCTAGACACACACACACACACACACACACAGAGAGACAGAGAAAAATGTTAATGTTTAAAAGACAGAGCAGTTGACACTGTAAAACGTGTGTGTGTGGATGCCCGAAGTGGTGGCCTGGTCCAATGGGTAATGACAATCAAACTCTCAAACGACAGACTCTTCTGCCACTGACAGCCATGACAACCACAGAATCCTCTACAAGAAACAACCATGGCAACCTTTGCGGGAGCGAAACATGCATAACTCCACTCCGTCAAAATATTCCGGTGCATTCCGCAGTGGAGTGTTCACAGACACAGGACCCTCATCTAAAAGGCTGTGGGTCGGAAACTCAGAGCTTTAGAGAGGGAGAGGAGCTTTGTGAGACTCTTCCGGAGAGGGGGAGAGAGTGTGTGAGGAGGAGGAGGAGGAGGAGGAGGAGGCCCCGAGTGCTTCTGGAGAATTCCATGGCAGGGCCTCTGGCCACTGACTCATCTCCTGGCCTTTCTTAAACCTCTTTGTTCCCCCTCTGCCATCAGCCTCTCTTTGATGCCATTCAGCCCTTTATAGAAGCACTTCCTCTGGGTGAGAAAGTCTCTATGAGTCTGTGTGTGTGTGTGTGTGTGTGTTGACTCATACCTACAGAGGAAGAAGAAGAAGAAAAAAAGAAAGAAAGAAAAAAAAAGGACTACAGTCTTCATGGCACCAGTTTTGTGTCCTGTTGCCGTTGAGGCTTTGGGAGCCGGAATGTCTAACTAACTACAGTAGGTGGCCCCACCGCCCTGAGGTGCCCCTTCCTGCCGCTTCACCCTCGCCATCACATGAACCATCGAGGACAGCAGTACAGACACAGGCCAGCTGGGCCCACCAGGAGTCCACATGAGCTAGGAGCCTTGACAACCACACACAGCACAGGACTTTAACCTTTGACCTCTATGGGCACCTAGGGTCAGGGTCCAGGTCAAGGGTCAGGGGTAAGCCTAACTATGGGTTTCATCAAGGGCTGGCCTAAGCTACTACAGTGACGACTTGACTTCAGCTGGTTGAAACGAGGCCAAGTGTCTTGTCTGTGCTGCATGATGTTCCCCATTGAAGGGGGGGGGGGGGGTTCATTCATGCGGTCCCAGAATGGAGACTGGACTGGACATGGCAGTGGTGGCCAAGTGCTTATGGCCCGAATTACTCCAGTCTTCCAGCCTTCACCTCCAAAGCTTCACTGCCTCACAAACACATGAACGGCTAACGGCTAACCTGCTACAGTATGTATTGGCCCTGTGGAGGAGGCTTGTCCAATCACTGAGTCACCTCAGTCTTACAGTGATAATTCTTCCAAGACTTGAGGAAGTGTGTGTTGCACATGCATGTGTTCTACGTCTGTGTGTGTGTGTGTGTGGTATTGGCATCTCACCTCCCCATCGATGTACTTCTCCAGGCAGATGGCACAGTCGGACGTGGAGCTGCTGCTGAGCGAATCGGACGCCCCGCAGCTGCTCTCGCGTTGACCTTTGCCCTTTGCCTTGAACTTGCGCGTCTCCATCTTCTCCAGGGCCTGGATGGCCATTCTGTTCATGGAGCTCTGCAGGGGCACCAGAGCACAGGCCTTTAGCACCAGAGAACACTACATGGAACTGTATGTATGTGTGTGTGTGTGTGTGTGTGTGTGAATGCACTACATGGAACTGTGTGTGTGTGTGTGTGTGAGAGAGAGAAAGTCTGTGTGTGTGTATGTGTGAATGCACTACATGGAACGGTGTGTGTGTGAGAGAGAGAGAGTCAGTGTGTGTGTGTATGTGTGTGTGTGTGTGTGAATACACTACATGAAACTGTGTGTGTGTGCGTGTGTCTGAGAGAGAGAGTCAGTGTGTGTGTATGTGTGTGTGTGTGTACGAGCATACAGATTTGGTTGTACAGACAATAATAAGATGCACTCTGAATATGCAGTTAGTGAACGATTCCAAGAGGGCATCTACCATGGTAAGGTGGTAATGGTGTTGAGATCAATGTGACGCTCAATCTAAACCCTGGAGTTCACCGCACACTGATGTGCCGATTTCTAGCCCGTCACCTTGGATGTAACTGAGTATATAGGCTGAGCTTCTAGACATTGTCATTGTAAACTTTTGTCACCACCTTCATCATTGTAGCATTATGGCTAGCAGGATTGCAATGCCAGTTAGCTTTCCGGAAACTGAGCCTGAACTGAGGGGTGGTGCTTGACCTGACCTCTGAGGTCATCTGGAGGTCAAAGGTGAGAAAGAGGGCGCTGTTGTTGTTGTTTTTGTTTACCTGGCTGCGGCGCTGCTTCAGTTTGATCTTGATGAGCAGGATGAGGCAGACGAGGGACACCACCACGAAGAAGGCCAGGAAGATGCCCATGTCGAAATACTCCGCAGGCTACACACCGCCAACACACACACACACACACACACACACACACACACACACAGAATAGAACTGGGGTTAAATCTCAAACATCACACGGCAAGGTTGAGAATGTGAGTGGTGAAGTGATGGAGGTGTAAAGACTAAAGAGTAATAACAGCCGTGAAGAAAAAGTGAAGAACAGCATGGGCACCCATGGGTGCAAAGGAGGCCTTTGCAAAAAAAAGGTGGCAGTGTACCTGTCAAGGGTGAACAGATAGAGAGAGAGAGAGAGACAGAGAGAGAGAGAGAGAGAAAGAGGAGAAGACGCTGGATGGGTTAAGTGGATGAGCGACTGATAGAGTGAGGGCAGTGTGTGTATGTGAGTGTGTGTGTGAGTCTGGATTTGTTTTGAAAGAGACAGACTGTATGTATGAGTTTCTGTGTGTGTGTGTGTGTGTGTGTGTACGTTCATACATTGGTATGAGTGTGTGTGTGTGTGTGTGTGTGTGTGTCTCTGGCTCCCTCACCCTCGGTGGCCTGTGCTGGATCCTGGCCCGGGCCACTTTCTGCTTGTTCACAATGTTCATGAGCTTGACGGCGTCGGCCCCCTTCACGTACACCACCGGCCTCTTGAGGGGATCCTCCGACAGCTGGTTGAGCTGACAAACACACAGGCCATTCCAGCTCAATTAGCACATTCACACACTTCCCGCAGGCAGCCTGGGATTGGTGGGAATATACGCTACTTTTGTTTGTGCTGCTCTGAGTGTCCACAGAGTACTAGGGTACTAGAATGAGTAGAGCAGTACATACTTAGTATGTACTCAGTTAGGGACACAATCTCTCTCTCATTCTCTCTGTATGTGTGTGTGTGTGTGTGTGTGTGTGTGTGTGTTTTGCTCATGACACCTGAGTTTTAGGGATGTCTACACACACTAAATTGACAGTTAAAGTCCTGTATGTGTGTGTGTGTGTGTGTGTGTGTGTGTGTGTGTGTGTGTATATGTGTGTGTGTGTGTGTGTGTGTGTGTGCTAAAAAGATACTTGAAAGAGTCTGACACACAGAACAGCCTGAGCACTGCTGGGAAAGGTTTGCAGAATGGGGCGGAATTGGGCGGAAGCCATCTTTGATTGTGTGTAGGCTAGGGCTAGTAATTCTTGGTCTTGTTCACCTGCCGACTGCCTTGCCTGAGAGGATCAGACCGCCAGCCGAGGCGTTTTGGGTCGGCAGCGAGCGACCATGTGAAAACCAGACCTATAGACCGGAGGCATGGAAAGCGAAGTGCGGTGCGGTGAGAGAGTCTTTGGAGGGGGAGACGCAGAGGAGGAGGAGGAGAGAAAAAAAAAAAGGCGCATGAATTGCATGTTCTGAATGTGGACACCGAATTTAGTCTCTCCCATCCGCTCTGTATCTCTGCAGTCTAGCGCAGGCCTCTGTAATTACAAGCAGCCCGAGGGGAAATACCATCCCAGGGATATTCAACCCTCCGGGCCTCCACTTCCAACATGGGGCCAACCGAGTTATGGACAGGCCAAAGAAAGTGCAGAGTTTCCCCCCTCACCCCTCTCGCTTATGTTTTAGGCCTAACCCCCCCCCCCCCCCAAAAAAAAAACTCCAGGAAAAGAAAAGGAAAAAAAAAAAAAGTCCCTTAGGATTTTGAATTTCTTTCCTCTGCAATGTGATAATGTGAATCAATTTCACACAGAAAGAGAGAGAGAGAGAGAGAGAGAGAGAGAGAGAGAGAGAGAGAGAGAGAGAGAGGGCAAAAACAGAACAAGAGGGGAATATTTCCCCCCCTAAAGTAGCTCAAACAAATGCATGTGTCAGATCTGGCCCCTCAGGCACGTGAGAGGGGGTGAGACGGGGCTCTCTCTCTCCCTCTCTCTCTCTCACACACACACGCACAAGCATGCACACAAACACACACACAAGCATGGATTGGTGCTAGAGGAGGGCGGGGGGGTGTCAGGCCCAGCACAGTCTATTAATCCACTACTATACTTTTCTCTCTGATGACTAAGGCCCTATTGTGATTGTGAGACCCTAGAGAGGGACTCAGGCCGTGGCTCCAAAGGGCAGATTCTCACAGCTATCTCCAGTGAGGGAGGAGGACATCAGGACACCCAAGCCCAGTGGAGGAGCAGGAACATGGGTGAGCTCAGCCTTACACCAGCATGAGCTCATCCCCACCGTCAGGAGGTGAGCTGAGAGCCGGGGCGAGGCACACATAGACCAGCCCCAGCCCCAGCCCCAGCCCCAGCCCCAGCCCCACGACAATGGAAGGGGATGCGGTCGACTTGGGTGTCCGGGGACTGACAAGGTCAACCGGATCAGTGGATGATTAATAAGCTGGGCGATGGCTACAGTACACCTTAAATGTCAGAATAGAGACTGTGGGTGGTGGAGGTGGAGGAGTGGACCCCAGCCCTGGCTGAGAGAGCTACCCAATTCGGAACACCCTCGGCTGGGGGAGAGAGACGGTAAGATATACCCCTCCACCACACCCATTACACCATCATACACACACCACTCACGTCAGCCACGCTCACATCTCATATCCCTCTGCTAACTAACACACACACACACACACACACGCCACTCACGTCAGCCACTCTCACATCTCATATCCCTCTGCTAACACACACACACACACACACCACTCACGTCAGCCACTCTCACATCTCATGTCCATCTGCTAACACGCACACACACACACACTTCTCTACCAATGCGGTCTTTTGCTGATGAAGGTATCGTCATACAGTATTGTGTGTCAATAGCAGCTCTGGTTGCTGAAGCTTCGAGTTAAATGTTGCTATGGCAGGTTTATGAAAATTTTTTTTACAGTTTGTTCAAATGGCCAGGCTAAGTCCTGCTGAATTTGTTCTTTTTTCCCCTTCTGACTGAGGTGCTACCCAGACTGGCAGGACATCACAGTCAGAATGAGCTTTGCTTATGAGAGCTGTGTGAATAACAAAGCTACTCACTTGATCGATGGCTTCAGGGTTTTCAGACACATCAAAGATGACTGCTGTTGCTCCCCTCTGCACTGCTCTCTTAGCCTGTGGAAGAATGTAGAAGAATGTTTACAATAGTTTACAACACACTAAACAAACAAACAAACAAACAAACAAACATTTAACAGTACAGGGCACCTTGAATGCATACAACTCCATGAACAATTTGCGCCATGCATTACCATATGGAACCACTAGAGGGCCCTCCTCTACTTTAAATAGCTTTTGATGCCCAGTTTGAATCCAGCAGCCCAACTCTGCTCCCTGCTTAATATGCGTCCATGTGTTTGACTTTTCTTCCCCAAAAAACTCACAATAAGTTACATCAACTTCAAACGCGCAGCAGTCAAACTCACTCACTGCAGAAGCCCAAGCGAGGCAATGATCAAAGGAACCTTGCAGAGTCGAAACGACTCAAGATTCTTTTTCCTGGCAAGGCT
The DNA here is from genome assembly GCA_030264315.1 of Sardinella tawilis. Lineage (NCBI taxonomy): Eukaryota > Metazoa > Chordata > Actinopteri > Clupeiformes > Clupeidae > Sardinella > Sardinella tawilis. Next base: position 13,905,402 of record JASCQY010000293.1, on the reverse strand, counting down.
TGCATACTTTTTTCCTGATCACGTCAGAAATGTCTAACTGAATACATGAAGGTGCAGATGTACAATTTATATCTATGTATTAAAATACATACAAATAGTGAAGTGTTCCACTGATCACTGAACAAATCTTACTGGCAGAAATAGATACTATTAAAAAAAAACAAAAAAAAAAAACAAAACAAAAGAAAACAAAACAGAAGCACAGCCACCAATTTCATCCAGACTTCCCAAATCATACCAGTCCGTGAGTGATAACTGGCCAACTTTGAAACCTTTCCCTTTGAGTCGCCTTCTCCCTCTCAACTGTCCCTGCTGCGGAGCTGAGAAGTCCACTCCAATACCTGATATGGAAAAAAAATCCCAGCTATGCTACGCTTTGTGCTGCTCCCCAACGCGGTCCTTCACGTGCCGTGGCACTGATGGGGAAAAAAAGGGTGAAAAAAAAAAAGAAGAAAAATCTGTTTCTGGTCTCAAAGTGTACCAATAATGACTGCTTGCCACACACGCACGCACACACACACACAAAGTTGTATCTGAGTGTGCTTGTCCAGGCCGACCAAGTATTTGGAGCGGCTGGACCACAGAGGAAAGGAACGACAGCGGCTGATTACAATCTGGGCCCTCGTCTGGGGCTTTATATAGACTGGGCTAGACGTTAGCGCTCATATACAGTGGGCCTATGGGTGCGGTCGCTAGCACTAGACGCTAGCGCTCATATACGGTGGGCCTGTGGGTGCGGTCGCTAACGCTAGAAGTTAGCGCTCATATACAATGTGGGCCTATGGGTGCGGTCGCTCGTTTGCTAGCTAGCTCAGTTGGTCGGGCGGCCAGGGACAGGGCCCCGGGCACGGGCCTATACTTTAGAACGAGTGCAAAGCATTCTCGCTGTGTCTGATATATTTTAAAAACAGTCACAGGGATGGAGGGAGAGAGGGAGAGAGGGAGAGAGAGAGAGTATGAGCAAAGACACTTCAAAGGCAACAAGTCCTGTGGGCTGTCAGTCTTCCTGTCTTTATTCCTCTCTTGCTCTCTCTCTCTCTCTCACACTCACACACACACACACACACCCACA
>JASCQY010000293.1:13806215-13817382 GCA_030264315.1 Sardinella tawilis | reverse complement strand
GGGGGTCCTGTGTCTCCTGCATACAGGGCAGGAGCGTGGAGTGTGGGTGTGGTGTGTGGTGTGTGGTGTGTGTGCAGCGGCCTGGCGCTGCTGAACACTGCCGTGGGCTGCTGTCCTCACACACTCACCGATGTTGGGGTGTTTGAGCAGGCGACAGATCCGCGCTTCTCTCTCCAGCTTCTGGTGATCTGCAAAGGGGAGAGAGAAAGAGAGAGAGAGAGGGGGGAGGTAAGGGGACTGGGGAAGGGGGTTTAGATAATATGGAAGAGAAAAAGACAAAAAGGGAAAGAGAGGGAGAGATTGAAACGGAGAGAGAGAGGGAGAGAGAGAGAGAGAAAGAGCACAATAGGGAGGGGAGGGACAGAGAGCAGAATTTCAATTCAGAGTTGTGCTTATTTATTTATTTCTGTCCCTCTGATAACAATAAGCATTGTCTCAAGGCACCTGACACACACAACAAAGCACAAGAACAGCAATTCCCCCCCTGAGAGGTGGCCCAAAAGACAGACAGAGAGAGAGAGAGAGAGAGAGAGAGACGGGAAAGGAAGAGGAGTGCTGCAGTGGCAACCTGTTCCCTTATTGACCCCCCTCTTTGAGGAGGAGAGTGGAAACACTCGTCTGCGTCTCTGAGAGGGCTCCATACGGGGGCTTCAGTTTGACTGCAGCTAACAGTGTGCACACACACACACACACACACACACACACACACACACACACACACACACTGACAGAGATGATGTCTCAGTTATTTCCACCTGGATGAGGGCTTTCTGCAGGCTAGGATAGCGGCTAGCAGAGCTGAAGCAGCGAAAGGGGGACAGGCCAAGTGAATATGGGAGCGAATACGGCCCAGCCTGTCCCTCTGCTACTGTCTATGGGCCCAGCCTGCCCCTCTTATAGTGTCTATGGGCCCAGCTTGTCCTTTTCTATGGCCCAGCCTGTCCTTCTTTTACTGTTTTATAGGAAAATTTCCGTTTTTACGTCTGGATACTGTGATTCCGTCCGCATCCTCCGCATCGCGGAAATCATAGGGCCCTATTCTTATAGTGTCTATGGGCCCAGCCGGTCCTTTTCTATGGCCCAGCCTATCATTCTTTAAATCATAGGGCCCTATTCTTATAGTGTCTATGGGGCCCAGCCTGCCCTTGCTGCCACAGATGCGGTTAGAGGCACATTACGGCTCCCTTTAGTGCCCAGTTCTGCCCCCCTACAGCCCCGGCCCCGCATCCACCCGAGGCCCGCACTGGGCCAGTGCTCCTGCAGTGGTCCTCCACCAATGGGCATATACAGTATGGCAGCATATACATACAGCATACAGGTAGCGGCTGGCTGTGGGCCTCCTCCTCGGACATGGCTACTCCGCTCACTGGGCTATGGCTGGATTGGCTTTTCATTAGCGCCAGTAGGAGAGAGCCGCGGAGAAACAGCTAGCCGCATCAACAGGTAGCTCACGGCCACACACACACCACCAACGGCCAGCAATGCCCCGCAACGTCGCCGCCGTCAAATTCGACAAGGGGAATTCTGTGTGTTGCCTCACATCACCTACAGTAGTAAAATGTACTGTACAACTCGCAACACAACAGTGACTTTTTGAACATTTTTTTAATTAGCCGGTGATAATCAAACTGTGTAAGACAATTAGCAAAAAAGGGAAAACTGGAGAAATTTAGAGTTCATCTTTTGGGAAGAGGGTGCAAAAAAAAAACAGACTTGTTTGATTGTGTTGGTCCTTTCACTGCCATGCGTGTGTGTGTGTGTGTGTGCCTTTGGTGCTAAGGAGGGAGAGGACTCTCTGAACTACTGGTGGGTCATTAGCTCAATCCCCTTGGATCCTCCTGACTGTGTCCTTGAGTGTCCTTGACCCCTGAACCCCCAGGACACCCTCTCCGAGTGGGTAGGCTAGAGTGGCACTAGAGTGGCATGACAGCTTTGGCTATTACTGGATAGCCGGTGTGAGTGGGCAATAGTGCGGAGCCTTCAGCAACTGTGAAGTGTGTTTTGCCCCTCCAGTGGTTCCAGCTGGTTTCTGCGTCCACTCCGGTCCTTCTGAACCGTGCGAAGCATGTCCTGGAGAGCATGCTCAGTGTTGACCAGTGCAAATCAGGCTGTCTATGAAGGGCATTTTAAAGCCATTTCCTGCCATTGGTTTATCCTGCCCACTGCCCAGTCGCTCCTCTCTCACATACTCCCTTACTCCCCATCTCGCTCTCCGTCTCTCTCTCTCTGTCTGTCTATCTGTCTCTCCCCCCTCTCTCTCTCTCTCTTACTAAGTCATTACATTATTCTAGACACTTGTAAGCTATTTTCTGAGCATTTTTAGAGTGTTCAGTCTTTTTGAATGAAATATCACACTATCGTCAACAACGCTCTTCCCCATACACCTACTAACAGTGCACCTGCTTTGTTTCACATACAACACATCCCACTCTTAATGGCTATGTTCTACAGATACACACACACACACACACTTGTCAGCAGCATAGTTGATCAATGGCACAGAGAGACAGCACAAAGAAGAGGAGGAAATTAGGCTCCCTTTCAAGCATTTTCATCCTAACCCTGCACATAAATTGACATTTCTTAAGGCTGCATATTTTGTCTTTTCTAATAACCTCATTTCCTAAATACCTCATTTCAGTGCCCCTTAACAAAAGGCTGTCGCTGAGAACAGCATGACTAAAAATGCTACAGTAACTAAAAAAACAAATAGTGCAACTGTAACTTTGACTTGTATAAATATAGTCAGCATCACACACACAAGACATGTGTGGCAGCGTAAACCAGTTGAGCAGTCAGCAATTAATAACTCATGATGGAGAAAAGGGCTGGACAGGGCTGGACAAAGCCTGGGGCGATACATTACACACACACACACACACACACTCACACACACACACACACACACACAGACATGCATGGATGCACGTGCACACACTTACACATAAATGTATTCATATACCTTACCACCACACAGACACATACAGACACAGAAACACACACACATAAGTGTATGCATACACCCCATCACCACTCTGTACAGTACATAAACGTATGCATCAAACCGCCCCCTTACCTATAGGAGCAAACACACTGACGCACGCACACAGACACACATACACACACACGTACACACACATTTCACGCATGCAGCACCCACACAAAAAGGACCATGACTCCTAAGAGAGGCAGGTACAGCAGCCCTGATTGCTTCATCTCTTATCTCTGCCAGTTGACATTCATTCAGTCATTCAGTCTGCCCTGCAGGCTACACTAAACACATATACAGTACATTACAATATACTTTATTATATGATATGATATACAATATTATGACACTTTAACATTAACACTTGAACTTACTTAATCAGGAGGGCACAGCTAAGCTTCAAATAACTATCACATAGCAGGCAGGGAGGAGATCTCTACCTCTCTATGTCCACTTCTACCCTTCTCTCGCTCTGTCTCTCTCTCTCTCTCTTTCTCTTTTCCCCGTCTCTATCTCTCCTTTCCTCTGGCCACCGTCTGTATCCGAGGCAACCGTGGCCTGCCACACTCAAACACACACACACACACACAAATCTGTCATGGCGTCGTGGGGGAACGCATACAGAAGGTCACCGTGTCAAATGAACCTCCGCCGGCGTGAGCCGTGCCCTTTATCTGAAGCCACTGACGCCAAATGCCGCGTGAGAGTGCACTCTTGGACAAGCACCCGCTCCTCCTCGACACACAGGTCACACGGCGGGCGGGCGGGAAGTGTGATCAATGCCCTCATCCACCGCCGTGCTGCTCACTCCCGCATGAGAGGGTTTTTGGGACCTGCAGAGGGGACTTGGGGGACACTTGTTGCGGTCACTGCTTGTGCTTGGGAGCCCAGGGCTTGACAGTGGAGCCTGTTTAGCTGCTCTGCCGTGTCTCTCTTGCCAAAGACAGAAGCTTTAGAGCACATCCGCACACGCGGCTGTGAGCGCAGGGAGAGCACTCTGTGCGCGTGGCACATGTGTGAGCGCTAACAACATCTACTAGTGCATGGCGCAATGATGACGCGGTTCTCGTCATGTGATCGAGGCAAAGCCTATAGTACCTCCTGAGAGTGGCATGAGTGGAATCAAGTTATTGCTGGACTGCTCCAATCCAGCGAACCTTCTGTTTCCGGAGGTGTTAAACAAAACCCCATCAATCATTTATTCATGTGTGGGATAAATATTGCCATTTTTTCACTGTCTTTTCATTATAAATGTGTAAAGTGAAATAAGTTGAGTTGAGTTAAGCATTAGTCCACTAACTGAGCGCAAGCTCCCTAACAGAGCATTATCAAGAGGGGCAGAGGGGCCTAGGTCACCATGTTCCTTTATTGGAACTGGCCCTCAATTATTTATGTTTATTCTTTCACAACATAAACTTTGTAAACATGGGTCAGGTGTCCGGTTTGATAGTGTGGACCTGAGAAAGAGCAGCAACGATTGAAACGTTCTTCTGTGTACGTAAAGTATTTGAAGTGTGCAGACTTTTTTTTGGATGTTGTGCCTCTGAATCACATTACACGCAGTAAGGGGCATGAACCTGGACAGCTTAGCCTCCTTAGGCACAGAACTAGCACAGGGGCTGTAAGCAGCTGAATGAGGGCAGACTACACAGTGGTTGTGGTTAAACACAGTCTGTGGTCAACACAGGCAGGAAGGACGAGCTATGCTCCTCTCTCCGTCTTTCACACACACACACGCACACACACAGAGAGAGAGAGACACATTCTCACTTTTTCATGGTGCATTTGCTTTGTGAAACAGTTCTGAGTTATGTAGATCTCAGTGTTTGCTTTCCCTCTGCACTGCTCTACGATCATTTCTCTCTCTCTCTCTCTCTCCTTCAAACGCACACGTACAGTCTCTGCTTTTTCTACGTCTGTGCATTCGTCTAACTGTCTTTCCTGTCTTTCCTGTCTCTCAAACAGGCACACGTACAGTCTCTGCTATGTCCCATCTCTGTGTATTCCTCTGGCTTTCCTGCTCCTTCTCCCCTCCATCTCTGTTCTCTCTCCATCCCTCCCTTTCACGCATTCTCTCACACTTCCCTCCATTTCTCCCTCATTCCTCCCCTTCCCTCTCTCACTCCCTTTCCTCTGTTTCGCTCTCATTCCTCCCTCAATCACTCTCTCTCTCTCTCTCCTTCTTTTCCCTTCCCATCCCTTCTTCTTTCCCTCCCTCCACTTCTCTCATTTCCCTCCCATCCTCTCCCTTCCCTCTCCACCCTTCCTATCCCCCTCTCTCTCTCTCTCTCTCTCTCTCTCTCTCTCTCTCTGTCATGTGTGTGGGCTCTGCAGTGTGCTGTGCTGTGCTGTGCTGTGCTGTGCTGCCGAGGCTTTCCGTGATGCAGCAGAGTAAATAAGAGATGAAGGAGGCGGGGTGAGCCCGGAGGGGATGGAGGAAGGGATGGAGGGAGAGAGGGATGGAGGGAAGGATGGAGGGAGAGAGAGAAAGAGATACAATGGCACAAATCACATTACTATGGCTCAGCAGAGATCATTCACACTTCCCTATATGAATGTTCCAAGTTCATGCACAGATTTTACATACTATGTGTTCGGACTGCTTGTGTCTGACGCTAAGTCTACGTCTTGTAGCTACCTATGCCCTGCATCTGTATGCTCTAGACATTTTGGAGAGAGAGAGAGAGAGAGAGAGAGAGAGAGAGAGAGGCAGAGAAGTAGAGAGATGTAGATGGAGGAACAGGGGGTAAAATAATGGGACGATTAGGTTTCATGTATCCACACAGAACGCCAGCTGCAATGATCACACTCCTCCTTACTCCCTCTCTCTGTCCCCTCTATCTCTCTCCCTCTCTCTCTCTCTCTCCCTCTCCCACACTCTCTCTTTGCCTCGCACGAAACCTGCTTCCCTGTGATGTGTGTAGGTGTTCACATAGACATCTCACACACATCCAGTATAAATAGAAGGCCAGAGATAGAGAAATCGAGTGAGAAGGAGAGAGAGAGGGACTGCAGGAGGAAGCAGGAGCGAGTGTAAATGTGTGTGTGAGTGTGTGTGTGTGTGTGTGTTGTGTACTTGGTAGGCAGCCCGTCCTACTTATGATTCATGGCTCTCACTTTGAGACTATTCATGAAACAAGCAATGCTGGTGCACTTGTTGGCTTCGCTGGCCTGCCCGCCAACACTCTTTTCAAATGTCTCCAGGGCCTTTGGGAGAGAGAGAGAGAGAGAGAGAGAGAGAGAGAGAGATTGGCAGAAAGAGAACGAGAGAACAAGCAAGAGAGAGAGAGAGAGTGAAAGAGGGATAGAGAGGGATAGAGAGAGAGAGAGAGAGAGAGAGAGACTCAACTCGACTCGTGACCCTAACACATTGCTTTTCCCCTTTTGCCAAAGCCCCATTTGCCACCTATGCACTTTCTGAAGCATTCAGCAAAGCTCCCAAAGGGGCCGTAAGCAGACAAAAGACGGGGGCAGGAACGGGGGGTTCAGGGGCACAAGCGGCAGCGCTGTCTGACTGTAATCCATTTAGCTCCGAGCGGCCATGGGGACCCCCCTACAAACCAGACCCCCGGTCCTTCCCCGTGGGCTGTCAAGCAAAGCACTCTGCACTGGGCCCTGGCCCAAGAGAAGCTGAGGCCTTACACAGATGAATGGAGAAGGCAGAATTCCTCATTAGAAACACTGGACTGTGGGGTATGGCTGCCCTCACTGGTGGTGATTTAGCTAGGATGTTTTCTTTTGCCATCTCCAGGTGGAGACACGCAACTAGCCATGCTTGCCGAGTTTCCCTACTGCAACATGCTCAGTGTTTGTTTCAGGTGTAGACAGAAAATGCTCTGTCAACTACGATATACATCTGGTTAACTATACAGCCATCTCCTTAACAATAACACACACACACACACACACACACACACACATAACCAATGCCCACCTGCCATTTTTCAATGTTTGCTTTTTAAAATATTAGCAACACACACTGGAATTTGGAGGGGAAAAAGCATCTCAATACAGACTACAGACGGCCCCTAACAGGAATGAACAAACCTGTCACGACTTACTCGACGGAGGCAGCAGCAGTTCTTAGCCGCTTACACTGTCACACTATGACACACACACACACACACACACACACACACACACACACAGAGGATCAAGACAGCAGGTCCGTGTTGTGTGGGATCCAACCATGAGCTGGCACCCAGCGCTTACCTTCGCAAGCCAACGGATAAGCTCGCTGCCGCTCGGCTCTGCTGAGGTGAAGGCAGCAGCTGTAGGATTCTATCATGCATATGTACGCCATGTGTTCTTCATCGGCCTGAACACTCCATTTGCTCTCCTCAGACTGCATGGGCCACTTAAGGAGATGCTCTACTCTACACTTCATTGTCTGACTGCAGAGAGTAACGCTTTTTTGAGTTGATTATGAGGCCACTCAAGCAATAACGCTTGTAACAGGCCTAACATCCAATCCCATTGCTTATCAGGATCAAAACTGTAGTAAAGGTTTTCAAGTAATACTGAGTAAGAGTTAGGAAGGGCCGGGTAAAGCTAAGCAAGTATATTTTATCAATATTCAATCTTGTTCCGTCTCATTCAGGCAACGGTCTGGGTAAATGGCTTTTCTGCGCCCAATGAGGCGCACCGTGGCCCGATGGACGGCCTAAGTGGGGGATCTGCGAGCAGAAAAGGCGTCTCAAACACAGAGCGTGACTAAGAGCAGAGTGTGACTAAGAGCAGGTTGTCTCTGATGCCAAGCCCTCGCCTGGTTCTCCATGTCAGCCAGTAGCAACACAATGAAGCGGCGTCCAAAAAAAGAGGAGCAGAGGCAGGGTGGAAATCCAGGTCAGTCCCTCCCCACACCGCAGCTGGTGAGGAGCAGGCACACTTGGAGATATCCTCACGCCTCTGTCACACACTGGCTCTCTCACACGCTCTCTCACTCTCACTCACTCACTCACACACACACACACACTAAAGAGCATACAACACATTCACACATACACACAAACACACACACGCGCACACTAAAGTGCATACAACACATTCACACATACACACAAACACACACATGCGCACACTAACGTGCATACAACACAACAGATTCTCACACACACACACACACACACACACACACACACACAGAGACACAGACACAGACACACACTCTAAAGTGCATACAACACTTCACACATACACACACACACCAAAGTGCATACAACACATTCACACATACACACATACAAACCTACTGTACAGAACACACACACACACACACACACACACAAAGACACACACACTAAAGAGCATACAACACATTCACACATACAGTACACACAAACACACACACACGCACACTAAAGTGCACACAACACAACAGATTCTCACACACACACACACACACACACACACACACACAGACACACACTCTAAAGTGCATACAACACTTCACACATACACACACACACACACCAAAGTGCATACAACACAACACATTCACACATACGCACATACTGTACAGTACACACACACACACACACACACACACACACACCGTCTACGGCCACCAACTGCTGCAGTGCCAGAACGTGTTCCAACAGCCGACCTCTGCCAACCCTGCCTGACCTCTTCACAACAATAAACAAGCTCTCTGATTGGCTGTCGGCGGAGGGGAGCAGTTGTCCAGGCCACGCCCTGGTCCCCTCAGCCCTCGTCCCCCTATCAGGTGACCTTAACGGGGCTGGCTGTCACAAATACTCCCGGGCCGACGCGCAAACATCTGTAACTTAGGCCACCGCGCTCCACCGGCAGGCCAGGGGCCTCCAGCACCAAGGCAAGGCAAGGCAAAGAGCCTTCATTCACAAGAATGACTTTTCAAAGGGCAATAGAGCATAGAGCACAGATGAACTAGGCTAAGCCACAAAACGGGGATCTGGACAGAGAGTCTTGTCTATTTAGACGTGATTCTTTCGCAAGTGAAAAAGTGAATAAATTTGAGTCATTTTGCCTCTCTGCCTGAGTCAGGGCAACTAGTGTTGCCCAGCACAGCACAGTACAACAGAGCCAGAGTGAGTGAGCGTGAACGTACTGTATGTATAGTCTGTGTGTGTGCGTGCATGTGTTACAGAAACTAATAGAGAGACAGAGACTTTAAGTGACTAAAGGAGAGATAGATAGAAAGAGTGTGTGTGTGTGTGTGTGTGTGTGTGTGTGTGTGTGTGTGCGTGTGTGGGGGGGGGTTTACGGCCGGGGCCATGACCGTCTCTGTATGTGCCTTTGGGTCAGATGAGTGTCCCGTGCTTCAGGCATGTCGGCTCACAGACACACGGCCTGCAGCTGCCAAGTGCCATGGCTGCCTTCACTGCCTGAACTGTTTGTGTGTGTGTGTGTGTGTGTGTGTGTGTGTGCGCGCCTGCACCTTTCTCTGTGTGTGTGTTTGTGTGTGTGCTCTATAGAGTATATTGAACAGATTTCTGAACAAATTATTGTGTGTAGTGTGTAGTGTGTGTGTTCTGTGGCACACACACACAGCTCTCTCTCTCTCTCTCACACACACACACACACACATCAGTCACACATTCGCTGCTCTCTCTCTCTCTCTCTCTCTCTCTCTCTCTCTCTCAATCTCTCTCTCTCTCTCTCTCTCTCTCTCTCTCTCTCTCTCTCTCTCTCTCCTGCACAAATAAACAACTGAGTTTCCTATCCTCTTCCTTTCAGATCACCAAGTGCCCAGAACAGGTTGCCCAGCCCAGCCCAGCTCAGCCCAGCGCAGCATTTTCACCTGCATGTCATTTCCTAGGACTGTTAGAAGAGCTCTCCTGCCTGCAAAGCCTCCCCTATCCACTCGGAATGCAGCAACAAAGACAGAAAATAAATAAATAAATAAATAAATAAATAAATAAAGCCATATGAGCCACAGCGGGCAGGCGGCTAAACCAACTGTGCTCAAAACCATCCACATGAAGACCACATGCCTTTGCCTGGGGCCCTAACTTAGAAAAGAAGATCAACAAATAAATCACAATAATTAAAAAAAAACAACAACAAAAAGCAACAAAACACACACACACACACACACACACACACACACACACACACACACACACACACACACACAAAAGCTCTAATCCACTCAAATCTGGCCACTGCTCCAGTGTCCATTAGTTCCCTGCGGCCCTGTGGCGACGTGGGCGGGATAATCAGTCAATGTCGGTAATCCCATTAAAAGCCGCCACACGTGATCCGATCTCTGAGAAGATGCTCTCCGTCACTCCCACACATGGACAGGAACCTCACACAGGTATGGCAGGAATGGATACACAGAAAAACCTCACACACACACACACACAGAAAACTTACAAACCCAGGCATGGTATTATACTCTATTTGTCACGCAAATACAGGGGCAGACGTACAGTACAGCTAAACAACTGGTCTCTCTCTCTCACACACACACACACACACACACACACACACATGTGCGCGCACACACACACACACACACATAAACATATGTATATACAGATGATATATATTACATGCATAAATACACAAGATGCAGCTATTGCACAACAAGACTGTGATCACTTTACATTATTAATTACACACATTAATTATAAATATAAAGTATACATACAACCATTTTTAAACAACACAACAATGTGCACGCACGCACACACACACACACATTAACATCCTTCCACTGTCTGACTAGCTGACTAACTGCAAGTCCAAATCCAGTGAGGGTGCTGTGAGGGTGTGGTGTAGATATTGTGGTCCCAAGGGAGAGCTCGGCACAAGAGCACCTCAGCTCCACACTGCGGAGCATACAGTACAGTACTGCTCCGACTAGGCATGGAGCCACTCGGAGTCACAAACAAACAAACAAACAAACAAACAAACAAAACAAAACAAAACAAACCCCCCCCCCCCGGGCCGCTGCGCTCTGGGCGGCTTTGCTGCGATCCCTCCCTGGCGAAAGGGTGCCCTCTGCTAAGCCCCAGGGTAACCCAATCCTTGCGGTGGCTCTGCCCAACCGCCCCGGGCATTCTCACAACAATGAGCGCGAGTGGCGGACGCCCAGGGAGCTGACAGGGAAGGGCTTCTGCCACCTGGCAAAAGGAACTGGGCAGATCCGGTTACAAGCAGGGGAGGCGCTGTGCTGTGCTGTGCTGTCTG
>JASCQY010000293.1:13782820-13803777 GCA_030264315.1 Sardinella tawilis | reverse complement strand
AATAGTGGAATCCGGGCGTGAGCGCCTAGTTTGAGTTTGATCATCTATTTTGCTGCTTGTAGCTTATTTAAACCAGCGTAGTTACCGCGGTTGGTTACTGATCCACCCGTGACTTAAAGAGCGTTGTAACTTACCCTTCCTTGTTAGTTCTAAGGTTGGTTTGTTACAGCATCAGCACCCCGACCACTAGGCAGCACCAGACCCCGGGGCCCTCGGGGACCTCCGACTGGCTTGATCTAGAGTGAGCGGCGGACACTTCCCACGCCCTCGCCCCAATCTCCCTCACCCGCTTGTTTCCTGCCACTCTCCAATGTTGTCCTATCTGCACACAGACAGAAGGCCCCCGAAATACTGTATTTCTAACCGACGGAAGACTCACACGACTGAAACTAGTCTAATCCTAAGGCTTTTAGAATACCTGTGGCAAGCAAGTGGATGGATTCAAATATACAAAGATATTCTCTTTTTTTTTGTCGCTTTTAACTCACAGCCAAATGACGCGTGTGTGGTGGTTTAGCTGAGCCCTTTAAGCTGGCTAATGGGCCGTCAGTTTGTGTGGCATTTGATTTCCCCAAAAGCCAGCGCTGAAGTGGCGAGAAGGGATTAGGGAACAACGGGCATAATCTCTGCCAGCCTGCTCCGCTCCGCTCTGCTGGGATGAATGCATCCACGCCAAGCATATTCTCAACCCAGCTGCCTGCCTCACAAATTGGCATACGGTGAGCCAAGCGCAGATTAAAGAAAGAATATTGTTAATCATGATGGCTTACCAAGGAAAACATTAAATGAAGAAATAAGGAGAGTGTTCTCCTGCTCAATTTCCAGTTCACTGTGTGTGTGTGTGTGTGTGTGTGTGTGTGTATGTGTCCTCATCTTAACAGGAAACTGTCACTCATCTATTAATTCATTTAGGCAGTTACTTCCTTAATGAAAAACACCAGTGTGTCCTTTCTGTCTAGTAGGCTATTGCCAATACCGTTCTTTTGCCAGCAAAGCCAGACAGCTGAGGCTGGTGCATAAGAATCAAAAGAAGTGCACTAAACCAAAATAATAAAACAAAGGCCAACTCATATTGATGGAGTTGCACAAAATCATAGCAAGAAATGATACCCGCAGCAATCAATGTGTGATATAAATTGTGAATGCTACAGAGAAGGGATGTCAGATAAGCTATTACAACCTACAAGGAAGAGGGAGAGAACATTCTGAGACGCACACGGAAAGTCGGTCTACACATACAGTACAGATACGGATAGTGGCATTTAAGGGATCTCCATGGGGACTGGGAGACAGAGAAACATCTCATTTTTCATGTTTTAAAATCTTTGTTTGTTTGTTGAGACAGTTCAATACGCTGCTGTCAATGTTCATCTGGATTTTAGGTTCTATGCCACAAAGCTGGTTCATGAATTCAACTTTCTATAACAGGGGAAATCAGCTTGCTACTACTTCACAAGGCAGGTTAGTCCTCAACATTTGTGCCATGTTGGCCTGCAGTGTGTCTGAAGATTATGACACATGCGCACACACACACACACACACACACACAGACACACACACACACGTACAACCGTGAGCACGCACACGCACGCACACACACACACAAGCCTCCAGTGGGTGGAGAGCCACATGGCACCCATCCCACCATACTAGCACCTCTCCCTGCATTGCTGGGATTACTGGAGCTACTGGGAAATAAGGAGCCTCTCTCTCTCTCTCTCTCTCTCTCTCTCCCCACACACACACACATCCTATAAGTCTATATATGTTCAGACACTGTTGAACATTAACTGCACCATATTCTTGTATACATATCTTGTATCCATATTCTTGTTTGCTCAAATAAACACACACACAAACACAAAAAGTAGGTTGGCATAAAAGATTGCCAACTCAACACTTCATTCTGTATATTTTTAAGCTGTAAACCTGGCTAACCAAAATCGTTATCTAAAAATGTTGCAAATAAAACAGTAGGCTTAGGCTATGACGTAAGCGTCTATAATAACACTACTTTTTGTCCCCAAAATTATTTAAAAATGTACACAGCAACAGTTTTACGAGAGAATTTCGCAATCTGCTTGCTTGTTGTTTGTTTGTTGGTGTGCTTGCTTGCGCTGTCACAAGAAAGGCACCATGCAGAAGAGAATGTGAAGCACTGAGCAAATGCCAACTTGGCTGACCGACATAAAACAACCATGGCTCAAAGGCGTAAATCTAATGTTATGTTGACCTGACGTTTGCTATTTGTGATCAATATAGTGAGAAATGTGTGTGAGAAATATGTGAGAAAACCCATCTCCTTCACCAAATGTGGGTGGAAATTAGTATTTTAATGCTAGCAGGACATACTGTAAGTTAGCCTGGGTTCCGAGGCACCCAATGACCACCTGACCTAGAGCACAGGTTTTCGTTTTGACAGCTCGAAATGTCATGTCCCGCAGCCCCAACCAGTGTCAGCCAGCTGAGCAGGGAAGGTGATAGCTTTAGCCAGCTAACGTTAGCTAACACTGGCTAGCAAGTGGTTCTGAAAGGGGCGTTGCACTGCGACCACCCTTGGATACAAATGGGGTTTGCTTTACTATTTCTTCGTCCTTAATTTCTGAACTGTGTCATGCCAATCTGTGTATTGCATTATATAAACACATTACAGTCCCCATGACTGTGTGACATTTGGTGTGTGTTCATGTGAGTGTTTTCAAATCCCAGTGAGTTGACAGTCCCCTTAATAGCCATTAACGCTTGCTCGAGCTCACACTGCTCGGTTGATGGCCAGCCAAATATCGAGCTAGCTGCCCTAGCTAGCGTTAGCTGTAGTGTACTTACTCACATTAACACACAGCTGAACTACCTGGTTCTACTCACTGTTTTGCACATACTTAGAGGAAACATACGTGTCCACCCAAACAACTAATGCATGTCAAGCACTGACTCCAAAAAGGAAAAAATGCTTACTTTCCAAGTTCTTCATAGAGCTGATATTCGTCCGTAAATCGCGTACAGGTTGTCGTGGCCATGTCTTCTTGTCAGATCCTGACTGTTCCTTTATTACTAATATTATGTATGATTAAAGTGTCGCTCCTTCGCAAATGTTGTACTCGATATGTGCAGCAAACGAATACGTCCTCACTGTTTTCGACAACAGAAATACATACGAATAATAATTAAATCGTGTTTCAGGGCGGCGGGCTGGTAGGCTGGTAGACTGCTTGGCTACGTCCTCCCCCGCTCGCTGTCAGTTGCGTTCTACTGCTACAAAATGCGTCTTGCTGTGAGACCAACGCGGAGGCTCTACCAGTCGGCTCAACACTGCCACCGATTGGGTGTTGCAAATCACTGCACATGTGAACACTCAAGGGACGGACGCACGCTGCAGGTCCGTCAGCATTGGAAGGTGACAGTACACACTCATAATGGGCCTATGTCACGCAGCCCAGGAGGGTAACGCAGCAGGGTAAAGTTACTTCCTGTGGTGCTAATGACAGCCAATAAGATTCTGAATTAGTGCATCAGAATTAATAACACCTGTGCATATCCTGTGACTTTTGAGGAAAATGGCTGCTGTGATATAGGCCTATGCTTTGTAAACTGTCTAAGAATGCACATCAATTACATATCACTGTTTGCCTAACAGCTAGGCCTACACCATGGTTTCATATCTGTTCGAGGCTACATTCCCATTTTCCCTAAGCTATAGGCCAGATGGACCCAGTCTTGCATGTTGCGCTGAGCATCACAGTACTATGATGGGAAACAGGCAACAAGCCACCTTTTCCATATTATGAGCATTGTCCACTCTTGAAGGTTGGGTCTGTCTATTGGCACCTATCTGGAATAACTAGTCTTGTGAAAGAATCTCAGTTTCAATGGACTATTTTTTGCCCTAAAGTCATGGCACTACACCCACACAATGGCATTTACATTGACATTTGACATGTCAATATTATTGCAAAAAATGACTTATTACTCATAATGACATATTGGTATTGTTTTTGGTGAAATGTGTAGGCCCATTTCAACAAAGGTAGGCCTAAATCCATGACTCAATGAGTCTTGAATGGTAAATGTGCGGCCTAACTCACCGTCCAACTAGTAAATATAGTGTTAAACTCCATTTCAATGTAACTAATAAGAGGCAGTGATCAATTTTGGTGCAAATTAAGTGCACCAATGCAGTTAATGATTGTCTCCAATTTTAGCTCAGGCCTCTGATACAACAATTTTGGAGTACTCTACAACCAGATCTCTGTAACACTTTACTTGAAGGTACCATCATAATCATGACATGACACTGTCAGAAGAGTGTCATAAACATGTCATGTCACAGACATGACTGTGTCATAAACATAATGTCAATGTCATGAACATTTTATGACTGTTGTCAGACATTTTCTGACAATGTCACTTTGAATAATGTCAAGTTGTCATAATATAGACATCCCAAACAAATTTAATGTCAGGTTGTCATGACAAAGACAACTTTTGGTAAAGTCACATTGACCAATGTCAAGTTGTCATGACAAAGACAACTTCTGGTAATGTCTCTTTGATTAATGTCAACTTGTCATAATGAAGACAGCCCAAACAATGTCAACTTGTCATGACAATAAACGAATGACACTTTATGGCAACAGTCATAAAATGTTCATTTATATTATGACACAGTCATGTCTGTAACATGACACTTTTATGACACTGTTATGACAGTGTCATGTCATGCTTATGACAGTACCTTCAAGTAAAGTGTTACCAAACTTCCAAAGAGACCTTTGGAGTCATGTTGGTAAATATGGTCCAGTGCCCCAGGATGGTGAAGTGGTTATCATTGGTCACCTGTCAGGAGGATTTAGGAAAATATCACCAGAGAACTAAATGGGCTCTGATATCACTGAGAAGAAGAAGAAGAAGAAGCTTACCATACAAGTTATCATATAAGTTACCGTTAGCATGTCCAGTTGTGTAAGTTAGTGTAGTCTAGAGCAGCTGAAATGCGGAGCTGTTAAAGCATCAAATGGGCAGCAGAGGGAAACCAGAGTCTAGAAGAATATGAAAGTTTGTGGCCAAAACTGGTACTGCAATCACATTCAAAATATTACAGAGCAAAGTATCCTCTCCTCCTCCTCCCAGACAAGATGTTGCCAACTAGGTTCCCAAAATCAGATAGGTGGAGGGTGGCGCAACAGGCCAAAACCCATACTATACACAAGGTAAACACATAATGACAACGTCAATACAAGTTGAGGGCTGCAAATTCACTTTTGTAATGGCAATATTCAGGCTGGATTAATGTTCTCAGTGATAAAAAACATTTGAAATATCATGATTCCTCAACATTTGTGAGATTTCAGGGCCATTTCATGAGTAATTCACAATTATTTCTGACATACGGTTTCTTTAAGCGAGTCAGACCTGTAGGAGCTTGTGGAGGGAAAAATTGGTATAGCTATCACATCTGTTGTTTCTCCATTTAATTCAGAATCACTATTCAACTTTGAATTTTGGTTGAACTACAAGTAAACATTTCATTTTTGCTCATCTCGTTTGCATATGTTGCCATTCACTGTGAATTATTATATTTTATTGCTTTTGTAACATCCTCCAGCCTAAACATAGAAGCTGTTTGGACACTACACACAATGCCATTTCCTTAAGGTTTTGAGGGATTATTGAAAACGTAAGCAATGACAAACTACCAAAATACCAAAAAGTAAGTCGTTTTTTAAGTGCCTTTTACAATTATGGAAAAGCATTTTTTTTTAACAATATTTTGACCACAATTAATATTCTATGTCAGTGGTTCCCAACCTTTTTTGGTCTGTGACCCCATTTTGACATCACAAATTTCTGGCGACCCCATAGGCATTTGTTTTTGTTGCATTTCATACTCTAGGCAAACAGGACATTACCACAAAGCATTACATTTCAGCCTTCTTTGTTGTGTTCAATAACGCTGGCCATGTTGACGGAAATTTTCATCGTATTTTCTCTGTCTGTGGTGTCTGTTTCTGCAGTTCTGTCTTTACCATGCCCGGCGGGCAAAAAAATATTTTCATTTTATAAACATGAAAGAATACAGTTGTTTATAATTGTATGTGGTAGTTGTTTTATTTATTTCAGGGGACCCAAGTTGAATTCCAGGGGACCCCAAGGTTGAAAACCACTGCTCTATGTTAGTGCATCAAGTTGTTCCAAAATAGTGTACTCAGTGCCACAGCAAACACTGGGCCCTAAGTACACTTTTAAAAAGTGCACTTTGCTATGCTTCCTGTCCACCTGGGTATTCATCTACAGTTTGAGAGAACTAAGTACGATTTCAGTAGAAGAAAAGTAGACACTGTAAGCCATGAAATCTCCCTTGAATAGCTTTTTAATTGTACAAACTGAAGGAAGGAAGAATGGTGTGCATTTCAATATGATTGAAAGAAAGTAATAAATAAACAGTAAATGACCAAACAATAAATAACCAGTACACACAAAGGCCCTCTACACATTGGCCAGACGTCATTGCGGACGACACGAATTTGACTGTTTTGTTTGCCCCCACAAACATACGCAGGACAGCATACAGCAAACATAGTATAGTAGCCTGTGGAATTGATTCTGTTGAATGCCTCAAACAAAATAGACCCCAATCCTAATCGGCAGATGCCGGCGGCAGAGTCAGACGCCATTGTGTGGGCCGTTGTATTGAAAACAAGGGAACAGAATATGGGAAGAGCAGCGCTCCGCTCTTTGTCGGAGCCAGTGTGCCAAGCCCCGAACTGTTTCTGGGCAAGAATATTCACATGCATGCATCCACTGGGCTAACAGGACACACAGATATTTGTCTACATTACACTCATTTACACAATAATGCTTCACAGTCTGCGTCCCTCTCCTGTGTCATACCAGGAGGCGTAGGGAGTTGATGTGGAGGTGGTAGAGAAAGTCCGCATACGAAGCTCCACCGTTGGGACTCTTGTCCTCGATGAGCAGACGCTGTATGGTGTCCTCACAGCTATCGCCCTGCTTCACCACCTTCAGCTGAGGGACAGGCAGAGACACAAACAATGGCACCTGTTCAGGAGCGGCAGCAGGTGCCATAATGACACAATACTCGTCTGGAGTCATTTGTGTTTCAATAAGGCACCTGTGCCCAGTCACAGAGGGCCCCATTCTCCCATGGGCTTATTGAGCCCAAAAAAGTGCTTAGCTCCGTACTTTTCAGCCTGCGCACATTTCGCAAATGACTAGACTGTGCAACTGGCCTTATGGCCCCTAAGTGTCACACTTGAGTCACTTGTATGACTGTAATTACTTTTGTTTGACTTGTATTACTGAAAAGTGAGCAGCACATGGGAGAATTCCGCCCAGAACTGCTAATCATTTGCCGTCACAATTGGCTACTGCTACAAGTTGAGTTTTGGAGTGTGAAAACCTACTTTTTTTAAAAGATCAAAACTTTCTTACTAGCATGCCTCCTCCTTCTAACATGATAAATAACCACATGATAAAAACTTCATCCAGCCTTACAGAAACACTGAAGGATGAGTTTGACTGTAAATTCTCCATTTGCGTCCTCACGTGGACCGACAGTGGGGTGTCCCGTGCAGGCAATTTGACCTGCCGAACAAACAGGAATACACACATTCAGTATTTATTCTGCATGCACAAACACAGGGAAACCTTAGAGCTCCTCAGTGCTCTGGGGAACATCCGAAAACAGAAAAACAACTTTACTTTTTGATCCTGTATCGGTCCATTACTAGAAACTAGAGCATTTAGTGCTGTCTGAACAGAGCCACAGTCAGAGCCAAACATGTTAATAAACTGTGTGCCTCACCACTCCTGACGTAACTGCGGAGAAGCAGGAGTTGCCAAAGAGCTCCATGAGGGCCTGCCTTGAAACGCCGTGACCCACCCAGAGCACCAGGGCAGAGGGGCAGTGGGCCAGGTACAGACCACTGGGGTCAAGGCAGGAGGCACTGCAGCGCACCACCTCACCCACACGGGGGCGCTCATCAGCAACACACTGGGAAAAAAGGAAACTAGATTTTACACAGTGTTTTCAAATATGCTTATTATGAAACATTTCTTTCAACAAGGCACTTTCCCTGATATTTATATGGATTTTACACAATGTTTACTTGACTTTGATTTCCTATTATAGCTAATAGCCATATCATGACAAAATAAATGGAAAATATCCATAAAAAAGCTGGCTGGTTGTACACTGCAAACAGGTAGAATGAGTAACGGACACCCATAAGCAAGGTCTCACTCATTACACAATGCAAAAGTTCTGAGATAAGGCAAGAGAAAGGCGATTCAGAAGTTTTTTGTTTTTTAAATAAAGCTGTGTCTGGTGTATCTCCTGCTCAGCGATGGAATACACAAGGTTGTCACTGACCAGTGGCAGCAGGCGTGGGTAAAACTGCGAGACAGTGCTCCTGGTGTCCATGGAGAGGATGCGGTTGCGCATCAGGAGACGCTGATGTACTGAGCTGCGGACCCCAGGCAGCACCACCTCACTCTTCCGCAGGCTGTTCACACACACCGGCAGAGCCTTCAGGAACACCGGCAGGACCAGCTACGGGACAAACGGGATTTTATACAAGAGTTTGCTAAGAAAGACTGTCACTGCATGTGAATGATGAGGACTAGGCTACATACAGGTTAACAAGTTCAACAGAATAAACTACATGCTTTCTGTCGTCCTGGACTATGTAAGGAGTTTGATGCCATTTAAATGCATTGATTTTCAATGGATAGCTTTTCTTAGGGCTGAAAGACGTAGTGCATCCCAAAATGTTCAATGTGAAAATTCAAATGGCCAGAGCTTTCAAATGCGGGGAAGAACTTCAGTAGTTGTGCTAAAATTCCATTTTATACGCTTTGCAAATAAATACTTAGTTGATTTCCATCCCATGACAATATCTTCAGAGTGTGTTTTAAACATATTGCATAGTGTTTGGAATGCACCTAGAATTTAAAAATAAAGTGTCACTACATAATTGTACTGGCACGAAATAGATTATTCGGATTTCACAGACCTGTGCACAGTAAGTGTTCCCCAATCTACCTTAACATGCAGACCAAGTGCTTACAATTCTCTTGTGTGCAATTCTTACACACATTCACAATGAGTCAATATGGTTCAGTAGACTACTAAGCAGTAACATTTTCCATTTACCTGTCCTGAGGAGACTGATGTGAAGCTGCACTGTTTGCGGTAGCAGGCCAGTAACTCAGTCACCTCTGCCTGCAGTTCCTCGCGTAGGCACTGTAGAGGGCGCTCTACGACTGCACAGTACACTGACAGGGGTGGAAAGGTCAGGGGAGGGGAAAAAAGGACAACAACTTTTCATTGCCCTGTGAAGACACCACAGGCAAACTTAAAGTGACCTTACTGTAGCACCTGAGAACTTTATAAGTTGTGCCACCACCTAGATCTGTATGTGAAATCACACTGAAGATTATTAACAGAGACGACTCACTCTTCTTGCAGTAGAAGGTGAGAACGGTCTCGGCCTGGCTGTTGCGGAAAGAGTCCAGGAGAGAGGCTGAGCAGCGCAGACTCAGGCTGTGGACCCTGGTCCTCTTCTGGCCATGGGGATCAGTGTAGGACAGGGCAAACTGAGGCAGACACACCGCTCATGAATGTATAGAAATACCACTGCCAATAAATGAGCCTCCGGCCTGATTTACCAAAGAATTCTCTGTTTGGGAATTTCAAAGAAACATGCATCCTTGCATCTATTCTGTTTCCAAGGCTATGGAAGTCTGGGATAAAATGCATGTGCTAAGTAAACATCGGTGTAAACCTCAACCACATCTGTCTGACTATTCAGAAGCCATTAAATAGGTGCTATTGACCCAGGGCTGGACATACAGTCATTAACGTGTGACAAGGAGCTTCAGATCCCCCACTGACTGCACTGCACCCACCTCACCTGGGCTTCACTGCACCCAGCTCACCTGTATGCTGACGCCCTGGGCTTCACTGCACCCAGCTCACCTGTATGCTGACGCCCTGGGCTTCACTGCACACTCCTCACCTGGGCTTCACTGCACCCACCTCACCTGGGCTTCACTGCACCCACCTCACCTGGGCTTCACTGCACCCAGCTCACCTGTAAGCTAACCCCCCACCTCACCTGTAAGCTAACGCTGCAGCTCACCTGTATGCTGACGCCCTGGGCTTCACTGCACCCACCTCACCTGTAAGCTAACCCCCCACCTCACCTGTAAGCTAACGCTGCAGCTCACCTGTATGCTGACGCCCTGGGCTTCACTGCACCCACCTCACCTGTAAGCTAACGCTGCAGCTCACCTGTAAGCTAACGCTGCAGCTCACCTGTATGGCGATGCCCTGGGCTTCACTGCACCCACCTCACCTGTAAGCTAACGCTGCAGCTCACCTGTATGGCGATGCCCTGGGCTTCACTGAGGGCCCTGCTGTGGGTTAGCTCAAGGGCCAGAGCTGTGTGACAGTCCAAGGCTGCCATGGCAACCAGACCGGGACTACCACTGGGGATGAAGGAGCCATAGCAACCGGACACACTGAGCTCTGGAAAAGAAACAACACTGGATTGTTCATATTATGGGCTTGGCTCTCATACAGATTTCACTGACTGATGACTTAAGGAGCATTAAAGCGCTGAAATATTAAATCAATAATTCATGACTGCGTATCTTCAACCACTATACTGTATGTTATTACCATAGCCATTGCAACCATTGCAGTATTAGACAGTTTAATATAGTTTACTGGGTCACTTTACACTTTACAGTAACAGCTCAGTCCACCTGACCTGACTAGTTCTGTCTCTAACTTGGCTATCAGTTACACCTGCTCTTCAAGTCTCCTACCTTTGCTGGTGAAGACTCTTAGTTGGGCCTTGTATGCTGTGACAGTCTTAAATATCCTGTTTAGATCACAGTGCAGGCGCTCCTTCTCCAGTTTGGACTAAAGAACACACAGACACACACACAGAGTTTAACAATACTTGTCACAGTGACACACAGATGGCTCTTAACTGAGTCACACACACACACACACACACACACACACACACACTCACACACACACACACACACACACACTCACACACCACAGCTTACCAGCAGACTTGTGTAGTAGTACAGTCCACCACCTGTCAAGTGGGGGATATCACCTGGCCAAGCCCCTCCCACATCCTGCTGCGCAAACAGGAAAAGGTGCACGCTACAACCTTGACTGACACACCCCTTGGCCAATGAAATGGCAGAATCAGATGGCTGGAACAGTGACTGAAAAATCAATTGAGGAGGACAAAATGGGGGAAAAGACAAATGTGACAATGTAAGCCATCAGGAGACAGTAAGACAGTTTTAATGGTTTCTATCTGACTATAGAGCAGGGACTACAGTAGGGATCCACTACCATGATACAGGAGTGTAGGAGTAACTACAGAGTAAATACAGAGGAGGAGAAGAGAGGAAAGAAAGGAAGATGAGGAGAAGGGAGGGGAGAGGAGAGGAGTGTAGAGTAGAGGACCAATGGCAAGCTCTCCCCACAGGTTGTGTGTGTGTGTGTGTGTGTGTGTGTGTGTGTGTGCGCGCGCGCTGCGCTACGCTACTGTACCTTTGGTTTGCTGGAGCTGAAGAAGCCGGAGGAGGCAGGCTGGCTGGGGCTCTCACTGAGGGGAGAGGAGTGGAAGACCAGCAGCCTCCCAGGACAGCCCACTGCCTGTGGGAGACACGGCCAAACAACACTCACTCACTCATTACTCACTCATTACTCCCTCATTACTCACTCATTACTCACTCAGTACTCACTCAGTACTCACTCACTCATTACTCCCTCATTACTCCCTCATTACTCACTCAGTGCTCACTCACTCACTCACTCATTACCCACTCATTACTCACTCATTACTCACTCACTCACTCACTCTTTACCCACTCTTTACCCACTCTTTACCCACTCATTACTCACTCATTACTCAGTCATTACTCACTCATTACTCAGTCCCCCCAGGATTTCATGATTTTTTTTGTGATTTCTGAGATAAAAGTGCCTGATTTCGTGGTGGTGTTTTCTAAATATTTGCGAGGACTTTTGTGCTGTTTATTTACTGCAAACACCATCTAAGCACTGCCTTTAGGTCCCTCCAGGATTTCGCTATTTTAGAAGGGAGTTTTTTGCAATCAAAATGCTTGATTATGTGGCGGTATTTTCTCTAAATGCAAGGAATTTTGCACCTTCAAACCATCTATTCTACTATGCAACCCTGGGAACAAGCAGACAGATGCTGCTGCATGAGAAGCGTTTGCATTTCCATGGCACACCAACAAGTCACGTTAATGGGGCGGTCTGCTGTGCTGTGCTGTGCTGTTCTGCGCTGCCGTTCTCTCATTCTCAATGATCTGCCTCGCCTTCAAAAGGGGTTTAGGGGTTGCGCAGGCTATACAGTAATGGCAACGTTTGTCCTTGCACCCGGTGCACCGTCATGTTTAGAAGCGCCACTTTAATAGGAGTGAGCCAGACGGTAGACTCAGTTTAACATAAAAAAGACAGCATGATTATGAATGAGAGAAGCTGCCATCAACAGAACAGTTAAATCAGTTGAAATTACAACGTCAAAATATTTGCGGCAAATACAAAAATATGCGGGATCGCAAACTTTTGCGATAAAGCCTTGATTACGCGGGAATTCATGTGACCGCAAAATCTCAAAAAAATGGAGGGACTGAATTACTCATACCCTCACTCATCACTCACTCACTCACTCACTCCCTCACTCGTGCTCAAACACTATAGAGCTCATCCGACTGTATCTCACATGTCTTCCCCGACACATCTTTACAGACATGCAGTATGTTCCCTGAAGTTACAATTGACATTATTCCACAAAACCGTTTATTATATTTCCATAGGTACACCAAGGATTGACACTGTGTGTGTGGATCCTCAGTATTGACCTGCAGATTACAGAGGCAGAGGTGAGCCAACAGCTGACCAACCTGCATTATCTTGAGTCCAGTGGAGACGACTGTATCATGAGGTATGGAGTTGGAGCCCTGAGACTCTGAGGTAAATAAAGGGATCTGCTGCAGAACACTAAATAGATTAGAAACAAAAAGAGAGAACAAAATCCCACTGAGTGAATGTGTTATTTATCATTTCATCATTCATATCACTCATTTATTTAAACACACACACACACACACACACACACACACACACACACACACACACACTCACAGCAGTAAGGCAACGTAACCACTGCCAAAGTGGAAACCCTGGCTTGAGATAGTAAAAGTCCTGCATTGTATTTGTTGTACATGTGGACCTAACATAGGTGATTTCACCAAAATCAAAGTCAGCTGAGTCACTGTCAATTAAGACAGTGACTCAGCTGATTCCTTGAAATGGCTGGAGCAAACACAAACAAACAAACATGGAGGCCATTCTGGCTCTATGATGGCTGCCTGAGCAACTGTGCTGGGCCCAGACCTTTGGATGGTGTGCTTGGACTCGCTGAGGGGGACCAGAAGGCCCTCAGTCAGGGGGAGCTCCAGCTCGTCTGTCTCCGTGACGACCAGCATGTGTGGGCGGGACAAGCTCGCGCTCAGGTTGTAGAGGTGGAGTCTGTGGTCGTAGGTGAGCAGCCCCACACGCAGCCCACTGGGCGCTGTGCCTTCCTCCCTTCCAACAGCAAACACACACACTGGAGGTCACCACAGGCTCGAGGAGACTGCAGAGGATTTCAGGTGGTGTATGTGGGCATGTGTGAGTGTGTGTGTGTGTCCATGGTATACTTGTGTTTGAGAGTGTGTGTGTGACTGTCTGTGCATGTCTGTGTAACTGTCTGTGCATGTCTGTGTGACTGCTTTTGAGTGTGTCTCTCAACTGTCTGCATGATACGCACATGTGTGCGTGCGTGTGTGTGTGTGTGTGTGTGTGTGTGTGTGTGTGTGTGTGTGTGTGAGTGTGTGTGTGTGTGTGGAGGGGGGGGGGATTGCTGTGTCTGCCCAATTGCCCCTGTGTCTGCCCAATGTGCCCCTGTTAGCATACCCATACATAGTGTCCAGGAGCGTGTGCAGTTGCTGGCATATTGACTCCAACTGACCAGCTCTCAACGAAGAGTCGGACACATCCACAGCCAGGAGAAGACTGGCCGCTTCATCCTGCATAAAGGCAAACCCACTCGTGGTGATTAGCTGCTACATTCACATACTGTAGCATGTCCACCACAAGGTACAGAAGCCGTTTCAACATACAGTACGGCACAGATACACAGAGTGGCAGTGGGGAAGGTGATTGGTGAACATTTTCATATCATCAAACACTAGCAGGGATGATCAGCTTCATCATACCAAAACGTGCTACAGTATGTCCCATAAGCCACTTCGCTGGGGGTTTCATTCCTGAGTCTCACCTTCTTTCCTTCCAGTACTTCATAGGAGCCCAAACTGAGCTCTGGTCTCTTTTCTGCATCTACTCGGCGGCCATGGCCATCTGTGGGCTGGTACACCTGCCAGGACACTGGATACAAAACAATGTGTGTGTGTGTGTGTGTGTGTGTGTTTCAAGGAACTGGTTCATATTCAAAGTGAAGTCACAACAAGAGGAGAGTTCAACAGAACGGCTACGTTATGGGTAGCCAAGTAGTAGTAGTTTACAGCAGGCAGTTCTTATGGATAGGACTATACTGTAGATGTGTTTCTACATGTATGACATTGCGGCCCACCCAGGATCATGGCACTGCAGAGTCAGAGTGCAGTCATTGTGTTTGCTTAATCAGTGGAACACATAATATGACCCCCAGCCCTCACCGTCATTGAATTTGCCACAGAAGGGGCACTGAAATCTCTGCCCACAGTCTTGCCAGGCCATGGACCGGCACATGCGGGCACCGCACTCCACACAGCCTCTCAGGCAGTCCCCCTCGTCGCACACGGGCACGGGCCGCTGCACAACACACACACACACACACACACACACACACATACATCCACACACACACACACACACACACACACACACACACATACACATACACACACACATACACATGTACAAACGCACACACATGAACACATCATACAAAGGCCTATGCAAAGACACAATTTAACATCATACAATACAAACATGTTATTGAGGGATTATAACTATATATTACAATATGATAGAATATGAGTGGAGAAGATTAAGGATAGGGGTAAGGATGGCACAGTGAAACATGGGCTGAAAGAGCCCAAAGAGAGAGAGAGAGAGAGAGAGAGATAGAGAGAGAGAGATAGAGAGAGAGAGAGAGCAGGTGTAGCAGGGCTTCAGACTGACCTCTGCTTTGGGCTGCTGAGCCAGGGGAGCCAAAATGGCGCCCAGCGGCAGGTGGCTTTGCTGGGCAGACTGGGCCTCACAAGGGAAACTGTAGGTGGTGCAGCGGATGAAGCGGGGGCTGGCATTACCTGGGGAAGACCAACAGTGTGCAGATGGTCTGTTACTAAACAAAACAGACAGGCAGGCAGGGATCCAAGCTTTCTGGAACTTCACTGAATTAACAATGTGCTCTGTGTTAATAAGTCACAAATAAAAAAGGTCTCAAATTACTGACTGTACTTGCAAAGATTTAGATTACATAACAGGAATAATGTAGTATATCATTGTGAGATATCTCTGTGAGACTGCAAAGAGCTTCCATTGTCCGAAGGCTTACCTTTGTCCTGTATGATGCAGTCGGTGGTAGACAGAGGGGGAAGAGCTGACGGAGCCTCACACACAAATGTTTTCCCTTCCCACTCCACCTGGTCCTCTTGCATCACCTGGACCTACTCAAACACACACAGGACAGGGCTTCAGAGGTGCGAGTTTGTTCTGATCTGTTGCTGTTTCTGGGTCATTTCTAACCTATTGCACATACATGTATAGCTCCTTTAAAGCAAAAGAATGTTGTGCCTGTGCCTGAAGCCAACATAAGTGATTATGTGCTACATAATGATCAATCTAATTGATAATCGGCTTGCCAATCAGGCCCTGATCAGAACATGGTGCATTGCATTGCAAAAAGGAAGCTATTTCATTGTTTGGCTGAAGGGGTTGTCATACTTTCCAACTCAAACTATGAACGACATGTCATTCATTGGCAATGGTTACATCAGTGTCATCTCTAATGCTGTTTCGTGTTTGTAAGTTATGTACTATTTGTAAGGCATTCCAGTAGTTTGATTGCTGCGTTTCTTTAACCGAAGAAGAAACATTTTCAAGACATTTCAAGATGAATGTGATGTTTCCAAGCCCTTCCTATTTCATCAGCTGTCACTCAATCCCACGGTTTCAAAATCCCACCCACAACATACATGCTTCTACTGATGCAACTCATCCAAGTGCACTTTCAGCTAATGCATTTACATAGCATTACATCATTTCCAGACACTTTTTTATGGAACTGAATAATGAACGACAACATCAATCACTCAGTCATTTCCAACAAGTAGAGCAGACCCTGTTATTGTGTTGGCTGACACAAAAATAGTCAAAAGTCTTTGATGCTAAATTACTAATTCTCTGCAAGATCACAACTCTCATCTGGCCTGAAAATGTTGTTTCTCAATTTCACCTCTCTTGCCATTTTCTATGCTACTCTGTGCGTCTATTTTTACGTCATGGCACCATCAAACTGTCAAAAGATGTAAATAATGAATCTGATTTTTTATAGCATAACACAAAGAAAAAATAAAGAGCCTGTGTCCCACATACAAACAATCCTACATCTTTCCAAACAGTGAAAGCGGCGTAAACAAACAAGTGGGTCTATTTCAAAGGATGTGCTGTGTGCTAAGCCATCTCTAGCTCACTGCTGAGCGTGTAACAAAAACAGGAGCTCACAGCACTGGGCAGAAGCTGAGGATCCAGACCGTATCGGGACTCTGAGTTGGGACTCGACACTTTACTCTCCTAAACAGGAGGAAGAGAAAGGCAGTGAGATACCAAACATACCACACATACACACACACACACATACACACACACACACACGCACACACACACACACACACACACACACACACACACACGCACACTCCAATAAATAAATATATACTGTAATACAAATATATAATACCGAAAGACTCAAATATCTTGTTTTTCCATTTATTTTGTGCAGGCTATAATTTACTCAGCTGAAACAGCTCTATTCATAACTGCTTCATTAGCTACTCGTGCGTTAGCTAATGGCTAATGTCTTATTCATGGGAGTAATTCCTCAAATCTGTGCAATAATATAGGCAGCAATGTATGTCCATCTTACAGATTGTATGCCTCCCTCAGAGGGGGACTGGCTCTTGCCAAGGGCTTCAGCAGCAGGCCTGGACAGAGCACCTACAAAATAACACACAACTCAACACAACACAACACAATACTGCAAATCCTGACCGTTCTCTGGGTGCTGTGAGTGTCAAAGGAGAAGCACTAGCCTGGTTTTACCAGCCTCACTCTCATGACAGTCGGGCCACTGCACATTAGGGAATGTTCCCAATGCAACATTAGCTCTGCTAGTTGCTGATTGGGTTATTTTACTGAACAGTTCCAGACAAATTGAACAGTGATACTAGGCCAGGCAGGCTACAATTACAACAAATGCTGGAAAAGATTTCAGTTTAGGATACACACTTGAACACCATGCATTCTGTGGAGAAAATCTATCATATGACTTCAGCATGACCTTCTGACCCCAAAACATGAAGAACCCAGAACACCCAGTTACCAAATAGGCTTTAGGCCTATATTCTCATCCCAGGCACCAAACTGCACAACAGATAATCATACAATTAAGTCTACAGCACAATCTCTGTGCACATTGTCATATTACTGTTTGTATATCATACTGATAATAGGTCACCTACCATTTTGGTTTTGGTTCCAGTGGTTGGGTCTTTGCAGTGCTCCAGAGCCTGTTGGTTGGTGTCTGGGTGGTGGTCCAAGCTGGCCCAAGGGTGGAGGTGAAAGAGGGACTGGGTTTGTGGCAGCAGGTGCAGTCTGACAGGTGTTAGTTTGGCACTGGTATGGCATCTGAAAGGTGTTGGGGAATCCTTGCGGAGAGCTTAGCTGTGATGGGGGTGCTGATGGGGCCCAGCCATAATAACAACCCCACAAGCCTTCTTGGCCATACGTGGGACTGGAGGCAGGCACGTCCATCTTATTCGCTCGAGATCACGAGCTATGTATTGCCTCTACCATGACAAGGAATAATACAGTATGCTGATTGAACATAAACATACGTAACGGCGCAGCAGTAACGTAGCCTAGCCACTTGACTTCATTCGTGAGATGGGTGTCGCTGCAAAAGAAATGAGGCAGGTTTCAGGGCATGACGCTAAAATGTGATTATTTAAAACAGAACATGAAATAAACCTTCCATAAACTGACAATTGCATAAGACAGACACGCATGGCCGAAGGATGTGTGGTCTGCTTGTCGTTACCTTAATCGATAGGGTCAAATCTGCCTGACCACTGAGACCTCGACATCTCTCATAGGAACCAATGTTCCATTATTCCTCGTTCAGTCCACAACGCTTAGTCTGCATTGTGCATAACTACACATGTTGACAAGTTATTTAGAAAATAACGACAGGTTTGCAAATGAATACAACCAAAGGAGACGATAGGTTCAGACTCTCCAGTGGGAGAGGGCTACAGAGCCAAGTAGGCTGCGCTCACTCCCCATTTGCGCATGTCACGCAAGAAGTGACGTCCGGATCCCCTGTCAGAAAAAAATCTGGACTCAAATGAAAACCAAACCACGTATTTTTGTGATTCGTTCGTCCTATGTGATGATCTGTAGTATTTCGAGAGAGGGTGCCTAATTTCTCATTATCTTTTAATCTGGCTATGAAAAATAAGCACACATGACTCATTTCATTTGCATTTCTGCAGAGTTAATCTTATATTATAAACTTGGGAAATGTGACCCTACCTTTTAACTTTAGTTTTTATCAATGAAATCGTGGAGAAGGCGCCACTGTAAAAAAAAAAAAAAAAAAAAAAAAGGCGAATAGGGCACTAGGTGGCAGAATATAACTGTTATTGACAGAGCCGTAGGGCACTAGTTATTGAACTATATACGCCCCCTTGTGGACATATCCTGCTACCTAAATGCCTGCGCGCATTAGGGCCTGTTAAATTTTAATCACATTTCACATTCAGTTAAGTAAAGGCTTCGAACAGCTTTAATTTACATTCTAAGGTCTAAATGTCTATGGTGTTATAACTGCAATCTCTCTCATGTGTCTTTCTGTCCTCTTATCTAGAGAGCCATTTCGAAAACACTCTAGCTATCCTTAGTGAGTTCCTCAAAAAGCACTTTGTCTACATCTGTCCCTAGGCCATCGTTGACATAAATGAGCCGTGGGTTGAACACCTTCAGGTCTGGTTAGCACTCACTGGCCTGGCCTCACACATGAGCACACCAGTCAGTGGACTGTGATGATGAGAAGGTTAGCGTTGGGCGCTGGGCAGGGAGAAAAGCCACAGCAGCCTGGGTGGCCTTACAGAAAAAAAGAAAGTGCTTTCAGGAAAGCCAGCAGGGGAAGGGGCAGAGGTAGGAAACAGGGGCAGAGACATGGAGAATGGAGAGGTGTGGTGATAAATATTTGATCCACTCCTCTCCTCTCCTTTTGCCCCCTGGCCAAGGTGTTGGAATATTGATGGACACCAGAGGCCAAAGGCAATGCTCTTAAACAAGCCCTTAGACCAACACAATTACACACACACACACACACACACACACACACACATACACACACAGAGACACACACAGAGACACACACACACACACACACACACACACACACACACCTTTTCTACTGCCAACCTCAAATACAAGACCTACATCTGCTCTCTCCCTACACTGGTGAGGTGGGGTCTCATTAAAGCTAACAGCCTCCCTGACCCCCTGACCTTGGACAGGGCGCATAGACAGCCCCTGAGTGGATCTCAAGCACATGTCATCAGCCCCCTCATATCACATCACTCATCAGGCACAAGTAGCCTACAGGAGACAGGGCCAGAGGATAACACTCAAGGAATACTGCACATTCAGAAGCAACAATACAATTCAATTTCATTTCATTTGTACAGCGCACATAACAAAAGCAATGTCTCAAGGCGCCAACACAGTCTTAGCCTGGGAAAATGTATCCTGCTCAGTATGGCCCCCAGCCTGTAGATACAAACAGCCAGTCCGGTTACTGCCCCGGTAACAATCGCAAGGCAAGGGAGCAGTCGGCATGAGAAAAAAAACTGCCTGTTTTATCGGTCAGAGTGACAAACATGACATATTGTGATTCATTGTTGACTTTAGACACCACACACAACAACTGACCCGTTAATTAGATCTGAATTTCCATGTTATTAATAATTGGCTAAATAACCAATGAGTGGCCTTGGATATCAGTTCCAGATGTGTTGTGTTATCTGGTTGAGTCACAAAGTAAAAAGACCATGTTGGAATAGCTGATTGAAACCCACGGAGCTGCCTGTGAAATGCTCTCCATCCATATAGCTGGTGTTCAACACACAGCTTCTATCGTCCCTCAGCACCCACTGATGAGAGACAGAGAGCCAAAGAGCACATGCAGACTTGGCCTGTTACAATACAAGCACGCCCCTGCTTATCAAGCACACTGCTGCTGATCAAGCACACCTCACATTATCAATCACACATCTGGCTATTAAGCACACCTCTGGATATCAAGCTCACCTCTGCTTATCAAGCACACCTCTGGCTATTAAGCACACTTTTGGCTATCAAGCACACCTCCGGACATCAAGCACACCTCTGGTTAAGTACACCTCTGCACTCTGTTCCCATAGACCTCAGACTCTCCCCACCCTGCCCATATGTGTGTTGTTTCTGAGGCAAGTGTGTGTGTGTGTGTGTGTGTGTGTGTGTGTGTGTGTGTGTGTGAGTGTGTGTGTGTGCTTGAATG
>JASCQY010000293.1:13758460-13773369 GCA_030264315.1 Sardinella tawilis | reverse complement strand
GAAAAGAACATGGCAACAGTTTTAGAAGTGTTAAGTTGTAAGTGACACTTGTTCAACCAATTTGATACGTTAATCATAACTTGATGAATGATTGATACCTTTAATAAAAATGACAGTATCATCTGCATACATGAGGGTCTCACTATCTTGGCACACAGATGGAAGATCATTTATATAAAACTAATTCGGAAACTGAACGTGTAATGCAAGCTGGTAAGCTAAGCTAATGTTATTAGTTTGTCATGAACATGTGATTGTTAAAGAATTGCTCTGTTAGCAAAGGGATAGACTACTTGAAAGCAGCAAATGTAACAGAAAATATTGTGAGAATGAATGTTGACAAAATATTTTGTTGTGAACAAGCATACAAAACTTGAATGCTTGTATTGCTAGTGGAGAGAGCATGACTAACTGGAGCATGCCTATGTTCCCACAGCCCTATGTTCCCACTGCCCTATGTTCCCATATTTTCTATGGTTAGGGTTAACCCTAAAGTGGCAGCATCTGACCCTCACTATTCTGTTGAGCCAGGGGCACCTGACTGGGACTGTGATTCCTTTCAGGACAAAAGTGACATTTTTCCTCCTGAGAGTGCAGACACTTATGCCTACAAAATTGAGCTTCGTTCTATTTGAAGTTACAGGCTAAATATCTTATTCCTGAATTTCTCATAGACAATGTATAATCAATTATTTTCAGGGAGTCTGTGATATTAACTAGTCCTTCTTGCTTACTGAGCTGAAGAAAAAGCTGTTTAAATTGAATGATCTGTCAATGAGACTGAGATAAAAGAGATAGTGG
Organism: Sardinella tawilis; assembly: GCA_030264315.1. NCBI lineage: Eukaryota > Metazoa > Chordata > Actinopteri > Clupeiformes > Clupeidae > Sardinella > Sardinella tawilis. The sequence continues at coordinate 13,772,568 of JASCQY010000293.1, read as the reverse complement.
ATGTGGTTATATCAGAGGATTTATTCAGGTCCTACAGCACAGGTTTGTTAAAGACCAGTCAGAGAAGGAAAATGGTATTTAAAACTCCATTTGAACCAGTGCCAGTGTATCTTGGCCAAAATGTGTTTCCACAGGAAATAGCGGCCAAGAAATGCACAGACTTTTTTTTACAGATGACAACAGTGACCAAATCCAGGGATGCGTCACTGAATATGGTTTCTTACCAAAGATTTGTCAATAAATTGGTGAAATATAAATTGGTGAGTGATGGGAAAGAAAGAAAGGTTGATACTGGGAAACTAACATAATACTGTAAGTGTGTTGCAGTCACTTCCTGTAATTATTTTAACAGTATCAATACTGTGAAAATACAGTACATTCCTAACGAAACTGCTGCCAGTACTTTACAGTAATTTACTATTTTTTTCAGTGTAGAGCTAGATATTACACATTTACAGAAAAACACCATTTAGGACCAGTTACTAGGCTTGTTACTTTAAAACAAGACAACCATGTCAATTTGTTCAGCTTGTACATATCCTCAGACTACATGTCTGCAAAGTTCTTAAAATGCAAGTGCTGCATATCTAAACTTGAGTCCAAAATTACGTTTTTTTTTAGACACCGAAAAAATAATCTTGGTTTATTTCATCAAATAACACATCAATGATGAAACTGACCTGGCTGACACCAGCCAAAATCTTAGTCTGGGGACCAGCTATACCTTTTCTTATAGGGGTCTTCAGGTTCTGTTGGTCCAAAAGTTTGCGCATTGTCTTGCCATCTCTCCCTGTTCTGTGACTGGTTCCCAAATCCACGTTAAAATTTCGGCCATGGTCTCCAGATTGACGTGCAGTTCGGAACGAGCACGCAAGGCAGCATGGGTATTCCCAGGCTAGAAACTGACAGTAATTTCAATGCTCTTTCATTGAGTCATCTACACATGGTACTTCCTCAGTGCACATTTTCACAAAAAAAAATTCATGCGTTAAAGGAGAAGTTCAGTGTGAATCAATCCATAGCCCTGTTGTTCAAGGTCACTGAATGTTGTTTATAGGAAAAAGAGCAAAAAAAATTGATACAACATAGGCCAAATAATGAACCGGACAAGTAACACCAAGTAAATGGGGCTTAGTGACTTATTGTCAGTTTCATTTCGCTATGCCCCATTCAGTTAACAATAGTTATTGGTTTAACTCATAATTTTTTTTCTTTCTTTTTGCTACAGACAGCATGCAGTGACCTCTAACAACAGTGCTATGGATTGATTCCCACCGAACCTCTCCTTTAAGGGTGGAATTCTTTCATGTGCCAAGTCTAGGCTTTTGAGGCTGTACATATTTTGCAAATGACTTAAACTAGCATAGAATGTTTCTAGAATGCGCTACTGTCCTTATGGCACATAAGTGACTTGTCATTTGTATAACTAACAAATGACTGAAAAGCGAGCAGCTCAGTGCTTTTTTAGACGGGGACACTATTTTCTGTTGTTTTTTATTGGAAGTGAGCAGATTCTGCGCCGATTATCTGCACAAGGCAGAAAGCAGATTTTCTGCCCGAGCAGAACGAGTATAAAAAAGTTCTACTCAAGGTGGTGAAATGAAAAAAATCTGCCTCATGTCACAAGTGTGATAACTGTCAACAATGGAATGTGCGTGGCAGACTTTTTAAAAATCAGCGTTCGGTCTGTTCACGACCCAAAAATCAGCTGGAGGCGCAACGCAGATTGCAAGCAGAAATCTGCTTTTGGTGTGTTCACGGCCTAAGAGAGGAGATGAGTTTTGTGAAATAAAGGGAACTTGGAAAATACTTTAAGGACTCACTATTAATGTAGAATTTTGCCCTTTATTTGTCCTGTTAGCTTCTAGGCTACATTAGTGTCTATGCAAGAAAGGGATTTGTTGGCTAATAGTGCTGTCTAATAATGGTCTTGAGGTCTGTAAAATTGAATACCTGGTCACTCCGTTACAGACAATATGAATGATGATACAGACATCATTCAAACACCATTGCACGTGGGCTATTTAACTGCTGTTCTAATCAAGTTAAAGTCACTCTGTTCAAAGCATATTGTACACTCGACATTGTCCATCTGTGGTCACTGTAGAAAAAATCCAGCAGAAGTGACAAGTTGCAACACTTGGGCTTTCTGGTGTGACCATCTTAAGAAACTGGTCATGTGCTTATGTTGGCCATGCTGGCGACCAGCCTAGAAAGCTACATTGATTGTTTAAGATGGTCATGATGGTTTGATCAGCGTAAAGCTGACATAGTTGGACTAAAAAGTCAATCTGCAGCTAAAAGGACCTGATGGTTTTGACCAACAAAACCATCATAATTCCACCATCATAAGATGTGTCAACCAACTAAACCAGCGAGGCTCACGCAAAAACATAGCTTCAGCAGGTCAACTAACATAAGATGGTCAACAAGCTCAATAAGCAACCAGCAAACCATCATAAGCTGGTCAGGCTGGGAGAGTAAAAGGGCTTGTTTGAAATGGCTGCATCACATGTTATCTACATATCTATATCTATGCAATGACTCAAAAAACAAAGACCAAATTTTCTGGAGATGTTAATGACCTTACAAGCTAACTTTTGGGGAAAAATTACTTTAAAATATATATTTTTTTGCAATTCCTTTTTAAATATTTCAATCTCTGATTACTCGGCTACCTTTCATTTTGGGTATTGTATGCTGTTTAGGAAAAGAGCTTTCAAACGATAGAAGAACCATTTCTGTGTGACTTACATTAAAGGAGACATAATACTGTAGGTCAAAGGTATAGTGCGCATGCCAATTTCTTCAAACTTTCTTAGTCTGTATCTCCCTTAATATTGATGCAAGACACATGCAAATTCATTTTTGTAGTGTTCTCATAAAACTAAATCAGCATGCCAAGTTTCATGAAAATCTGTGACGATGAGGTCTGAATCCGTCCTGATTTGTCACGGAATCACCCTATACAGTACAATTCAGATTCCTTCCTTCCTGTTGCTTTTGGGTGCTTGTTAATGTCTGTAAAGCGCCACAAGCCAATTCTATTGTAAGTGGCGCTGCATAGAATTGAATGAAATAGGCTGCAGTACATGCAGAACCTAACCATTGAGAGGGGGAAAATAGAAAATATATGAGACCATTTTGCCAATACCGTAAAACTGGGTTTATTTCTTTAGTTTGTACAGTGTATTGGTTTATGACTTTCAAAATTACGTTTACATTAACCTGATTAAATGTTCTCTCAGGCAGACCATTAACCCCTCTAATCTACTTTTACATTATGCATTTAATAGATGCTTTGACCCAAAGCGACTTACATTTGTCCGATGTCAGTTAGACTTCTTCAGTCTCCCAGATCAACTTGGGGTTAGTCCTGCTCAAGGGCTCAACAGTGGCAGCTGAGATTCGGACCATTTTCAGGCTAACATATACTGTAAGCCAAGCCCACCCTTAAAGGTGCACTATGAGATCCTGAATGATGTCACTTCTGTTGACGTTCCACGTAAACACACAAAACGCTACTCTCAAATTCACGCGACTAAATCAACTTTTCTCACTGCCCCCCACCCATATGGGCATGCTCATTAACCCCATTCCCTTCTCTTAACAATCTTGTTGGTGTTTGATGTTTTACAGCCCCTGTGTTGTCTCTGACCGCATCTCATCAAGGTGCAGCAATAAAGCTGTTGCTACTAATAAACACTATACCAAAAGCAACCATTTTTGTCACTTTTTACCCACAAAGCATTGTGACATAATTGCAATGGCAGTTTACAAGCAAGGGATTTTCTAAAAGTTTGAATACAATTCAGTAATACAATAAATCCTGACAGCTGAGGCCAATCTTATGAGGCAAACATGTCTTAGACCTACTAGTAGCTACCACCACCTGGTGAGCTGAAAATGTGCACAAGTGGGAGTTTTGCACAATCCCATAGCCTAGCCTAGTAGGCCTTTGGTTAACGGCTGTTACAATCCATGCGATTTAACTAGGCCTAATCCATCAATTCCAGCGATTTTTAAATATTTACTTTTGATGCGAAAATCTGCATGATGTGATAAAAGTCAATGGAATTTAATAAGCAACATTTGTCCATAGATGCTCCCACAGCTGGCCGGACACGTTAATTGATTAGGCCTACCCTGTTCATCTTTCGCATTATACGTTTGAAGGACGCACTATTCTTTAGACGAATGTTAATAATGCGAATAGCCTATGAAACACGAATAAACTGAATGAAACCCAGGTCATGTTGGCAAAAAATAATTTGTAGCCTAGTGAACAGAGCAGCGGACCACTCTCATTATTGACAGAGGGGAGGCCAATCGGAAGGGATGTATGGTTAAGGGGGTGTGTTTGTAAAGATACGTAAAAAGAACAGAGGAGCTGGCTGCTGGTGGTGGTGAAGATGGCGGATGGTGACAGTGGGAGCGAGCGCGGTGGAAGCAGTGGTGGCGGAGGGGGTGGAGGCAGTGGATTTCATTATCAGAGGGATCAAGAGACCCAAGAGCTGGCCTCGAAGCGTCTCGATATTCAAAATAAGCGTTTCTATTTAGATGTCAAACAAAATTCGAAAGGCCGATTCATCAAGATCGCTGAGGTTGGTGCCGGTGGCTCCAAAAGTCGACTGACACTTTCTATGTCAGTCGCGGCGGAATTTCGTGACTACCTGGGCGACTTTATAGAACACTATGCTCAGCTTGGGCCCAGCAGTCCAGAACAGATCGCGCAGTCTTCGGGGGGCGACGATAGCGGACCGAGAAGGGCACTGAAGAGCGAATTCCTGGTCAGAGAGAACAGGAAATACTACCTCGATCTAAAGGAGAATCAGCGGGGGAGGTTTCTCAGAATTCGTCAAACCGTAAACCGCGGGCCAGGGTTCGGTATTGGGGGAGGAGGACTACCTGGCGGAGGCATGCAATCTGGACAAACAATCGCTCTCCCTGCGCAGGGTTTGATTGAATTTCGTGACGCCTTGGCCAAGTTAGTAGATGATTACGGAGGAGATGATGACGAACTAGTAGGTGGTGGGTGCGCTGGGGGCTATGGGGAGCTTCCCGAAGGCACTTCCATCATGGTGGACTCCAAACGATTCTTTTTCGACGTTGGATCTAACAAGTATGGCGTATTCCTACGTGTGAGCGAAGTAAAGCCCAGCTACAGAAACTCAATAACAATTCCTTTTAAAGCCTGGAGCAAATTTGGAGGTGCGTTCTGCCGCTACGCCGAGGAGATGAGAGACATCCAAGAAAGACAGAGGGATAAAATGTACGAACGGAGAGTGGAGGAATCGGAAGGAGATGACGTTGATGACGATTGATGATGCGCTCAGCTGTTGAAATTAAGTTTTCATCGCCCGTCTGAGAGAAAAATAAGGAGCGATCTCTTTGCATGATGAACTGAACAATGTGTCTACCGTGGTGAGCAAAGTTTGGACTGCGTAAATTCAGTTATTTAGACAAGTAGCTAGGATGCCTTGTGACTGTAGGCTACTTCTGTAGTAAGAAATGGAGGATTCTGTTAAGGTAAACCCCTACCCAAGTGTCAATGTGTAGAAATAACACTGTTGACTCCCGTTGTGAGAATGTCAGTGTATTTCTAATGTGTATTAATTGGCTATCAGAATGGATAAAATTGTATAAGCCAACTTCTAGCCTACAAGTCCTCAGCATTTGCCCATCCCACCATCCCAGTCCATAAAGATCGGCTTAGAGAGTTCTGTGAATTTTGGGGGAAAATTTTGCCATGATTCAGTAGTAGGGTTACAGCTTAGGCCTATACATTAGCTGTTAGTCGACTACAACTTTTCTTGTCATCCGAGCTCTGGTGCAGTTGGGAATATGCACATCACTCAACAGAGATTGTGATCTACCTCCTCAATCATGGAATCGTTAATTGGTGCTTATTAATTTGTATTCCTTCATTTTATGTAAAGAATAATCCAGGCTGATTTATCTACAAACTGAAGCACTGCTGATGTTGTCATAGGCCTCTTTGATTCATAGGAATGAATGTAGTTTATAAATTCAGTTATCACTGAATGTCCTTTGACAAATGATTGCAACAAAAAGATTAAATTAAGCACAATTTTGATGAGTGGTAGCGGATGGAGGCGGAGTCCAAGAGCATGGAAAAAGGGAATAAAATGTAGGCCTAGTTGGACCAGTCTTGGTGATGAAATGAAGTTAAAGTTTTCTCCAGTAGGCTTAGAGGTAAAAAAAAAACCCCAAAAAACAAGTACTGTACTGTTACTGTACTGGTTTGCGCCCCTCACCCACTGCCCCATGGACTGCCCTGTTCCGTTAGCTTATGTGTCGTGCAGTGTCCCGTGCCACTGGCTTACCGTCTATGCCACTTCTTCTTTTTTTCCCCCCATGTTTGTTTATTTTTTGCCACTTCTACGACTAACTGTCCCAGCACTGTCCTGTTCCACTCATACTGTCTTAAAGCCCCATTGTATTCACCCACTATTTTGTGTGACATTTGCCTACCTACTGGCCCATGGGTTACATAGGTTTAGTCAGGCTCAGAGTTGACAAATGTCACAGGCCATGGTGTGTGACAGTACATGGGACCTGTGATGAGTGGTGCAGGACAGTGTGTGAATGGTGCTGGACAGTAGGCTTACATGGGAGAGTAGACCAGTGGCACAGGACTGGTGGCAGGGCACTTAACACTAAGCGAGTTGCACAAACCACCAGCAATAATACAGAACAGTCTTTGTTCCCTCTGCCTCCTGTTTATGAGATACTGGCAGACTGCTAAAAATTGACAGAGAAAAAACTGGAAACAGAATAGCCTACTTTAAGGTAACTAACCAAATTAGAAGATAGTTATTTTTAAAATGCATAGAAACAAATATATACATAGAACTATATTTATATAAATATATATGAGACACATGCTTCCTAAACAAGCTTACACATTGAGCTCGGATGTAATTATCCAGGGGAAATAACTATACTCAGTTTGCATCGAAACAGGTCCACTGTATCCACACAGCTTATAATGGTTTCATCCTGTTTATTTTCTTTTATTTTATTCTATTTTACGTTCTTCTAACACTTGTTGTCAAAACCTATCCATTGGCATACGTTCGCTCCATGGTGGGCAGTACTTTCTGCTTCAACCAATCTCTACTGCTTGGTTGTGACGCATGTTGCGCGCTGGAACGCACCGTTTGAATTCAACCTTATGACAACATTATTCGTCCCTCCCTGTGTTTGCTGATTGCCCCGCAAAGCTTAGAGACGGAGAGCGGAAGCATAGGCAGCTCTCTAGTAATGTGCTCTTTTACTTTATGTTTGAATCTTGCTGGGGCAGAGCATGACAGGAACAGATTCTGTGCTGATCCAGCAATCTTCCCGATCAGAATCAGGAAGCAGTTCAAGTGCAAAACAGCCAACAAAACACCCCACCCACCCACCCCTCTTCTATCCTCATGTTGCTCTTTTCTATTTTCAACTCTGCATGCCTATTCTGTTTTGGAACTGCCATGTGTTTCTCATTGTACAATTGCTGTATATTGATACTTGGTCCTTTCAAGTTTTTGTTTGTTTGTTTGTTTGTTTGTTTAAAAAAAAGACTAAGGAACCAAACATCTACCTAAGTTCAACTTTTAAAATGTGGCATTTGTTGGACTTGAGGAAAAAAGATAAAGCTTGATGTGAAACTTTTCTTTACCTTTCTGTTTAATCTAATCATAAGAGCAAGAGTTGTCATTACAGCAAGAAACTGTCCTGTAAGCCACATGGGAGCAATACTAGAGTCTTTTCTATAAATGATATCTTTTCATTTTATTTCTAAACTGTGTTATGTGAAATGGCAGCTGTTTTAGTCTTGCTCTGCTGTAAACAAAAAAAAAAGACGAGAGAGAGAGAGAAAACTATATACATTACAAAAATAAATTCTTTGTTGAATAAATGGATTTTTAACTTATCAGATTCCAGGTATCTTTTTCGCGTATAGTTGATAAAACTGTTGTTGTTGTTGTTCTGAAGGAGTTAACCTCATATCAGAGATGAGAAAATCACTGCATCTAATTTAGTACACAGTAAACGGGCTACTAAGGGCATATAATCATGTGACCCTATCAACATCCCACCAATAGCTTAGATAGAAAAATACAAATAAAAAAACCATCTGGTTGAACAAAGTGTTAGTTTGCATTTTCTACTCAATCAAAATAGCATCATTTATGCATGCATGTCAACACCTTTTGCCCACTTGAAGATGATATCTATAGGCTACAAGCAAAAGAGTGCAGGACTATTTTTAACGACCCACTCAGTATGTAGCCTAGGCTATAGCAATCTGTTAAATTGCATTATTTAGATACAGGTATTGGTTCAATGAAAGAGAAAACAAAAGATACACGAAAAGCAACAGTAAATAAAAGGGCATTTGCCCATTCAGGGTCCATGTAGCCCACGGACCAGACGTGGTTAGTCAGACAATGTCCATCCAGGCCCATAGCCCAGCATCCAGAGACCTTTGCTGCTTTCAAGTCGGGACAGAGGAGCAACATCGCGTATGGGATCTGCTGTCGTCTTCGCTAGTTAGGGAGATGGCATCACCTGTCCCGCTAGAAGAAGGCAGGGCCTACTGTATAGGCTAGCCCGTGGTACATCAGAGAACACCACTCAGTCAAAACGATAGGTTGTCAGGGCCACCCCCCTCCGAACCTCACAATCGTAACGTGGCCCTCTGCAGGCACATGGCCCCCACTGGAATCTCCACCATGACCATGGGCGCATCCTAGCACATCGCCGCCACTCCTCCACGTCTCATCGGCAGGCTAATTTTGACCTCTCATCAGTCCGGTACTGTAGGTACCATTACGGTGGTTGTATCAAATGAGTTTTTCTCAGTTTTAAGTGAAGACTATGTGTCTGCTATAGGCGTACTCTGTATCACAGCATGGTAGAGGATGATAAGGAATCGGTGTTCTGGTTATGACCTCTACATTCGGTTCACACTACATCACTTAGGTTTGTGGTGCCATTTTCCTGACCGAATTTGACGACTGATCGCACTGACCCATTGATTTTGTGGCAGCAACCAAAAACAAGTATGACCTATTTGACTTAAAATATCCACACCAAAGATAAGTGTTAACTTAGGTACTGTAGAGCAGTAGGTCCCCTTCTTCGGGCTCTGCATGTTAGTAAACAGCGTTGGAAAGACGATTATTTAGACATAACGTTAAACTTCTAAGCCTACAGACACCGGTAGGAGAGTAGCTAAAGCTCTAGCAGGAGGCTGAAGTGCTCACTACCATCAACCTAAGTGAGAGTACGTAACCCACCACAAACTGTTCAGTCAGTCACAAACACCCCATTTCCCTCCCCTTCCACTCTTTCAACAAGTAGTCTACAGTATAAACACGTGACATTATCCAGATGAATGGATGAACATAGGGAGGGTGAATTATTTCGGTTGTGGTTTGGTGGTGGTGTGCCATCCCCACCACTGCTGAGATTAAATCTACGCCTTTAGACCGATATTTTTGATGTGCAATGTGCATCAAAGACCTGGTAACTGCAGTAATATGATCAGAGGAAAGTCTATCACCAAGAAGTACAGCACCCAAATTACATTCAGATTTAGTTGGGGTCCGTGTGAATGAAACAAATTTGACATCTAGGCTCTCCTGAAGGGAGACAGACACATTTGGCCTATGAGAGAGGGGATTATTCAGTGCCCCCTGCTGGGTAAAGACGTTAGCACAACTGGCTTGACAGGTCTAAGATTCTTACTTCTAACAAGGCACTGGATTCAGTCTAAGGGTCATATAAAATAAATTAAAATATTGTGGAAAAATTCATTTAAATAATTCCATGTAAAAAGTTAAAATTACAGATGGTATAGATCATTACACAAAGTGTAAATACAAACACAATTCCAAAAAAGTTGGGACGCTATGTAAACTGTAATAGTCTATGGGCTAGGAGGGGTCCACATGTGTGTGTGTGCAGAGTGTTAGAATTGTTTTAATTAAGATTTAACCCCTATAATGGCTTTATACGTCCCATTGTAAAGTTAATATGCATACAATGCGATATGGTCAATCCAGACAGATCCATATGCACCCCCTTTATAACTAACAAAATTGGTATTTTCTTGTAGCCCACTTTTTAACCTCTACCGAATGGTGTAAAATACCAATTTTTAGGCCTTGGACAAAGGAAATTTCCCATAACTTCAGCCGAGATTGGTCAAAATTAACAAATTATATATCATTGTAAAGCTCTTGAAGGGTATTATCATAATTTAAGGGTATAATTGTTTTAATTAAGAATTAAGCCACATAATGGCTTTATATTCCCCAAATTGAAGATAATATGAATTCAATGCGATATGGTCAATAAGAATGGACAGATCCATATGCACCCCCTCTATAACTAACAAAATTGGTATTTTCTTGTTGCCCTGGACCCAAAGTTTAAGAAAAATCATGTTGACAGGAAATAGACTCATTCCCACTATGCATGACACAACACTTTTTAACTTCTACCGAATGGTGCAAAAATACAGATTTTAGACCTCGGAAAAAGGAAATTTCCCATACCTTCCGCCAAAGTTGAAGATAAATTATGTTAACTCATTCCCTCTATGCAACATTTTAACCAGAGATACTCATTTTTAATTAGTACTAACACACCCCATGCTAATGCACCTCCATGCCATAGGGACTAACAGTCCCCATAATAAACATATGCACATAAACGCATCCCCATACTAACACACAATATATCTCCAAACTAACACACTCCTGTACTATAAGCACTAAGACATCCCTATACTAATATCCCATACCATATGAACTAACATCTCCATACTAACGCATCCCCAGACCAGGGGTGGGCAAACTAAGGCCGGGGGCCAAATGCGGCCCTCTGCTCTGTTTCATGCGGCCCACACTGAAGTCAGAAAAGTAAAACTGAATGTGGCCTGTTGTTACATTAACCTGATATTATATAGGCCTATCCATCGCACAGCACGGTTTCAGAACTGGTGAATGGAATGGTGTCCTAGTATATTAGACAGCCTTTAGATTTTCAGATGTAAAATGCAGTCACTCTTTCACTAGAAACTGGTGCTTTTCTTTTTCCATTGGCCCCTTGGAAGCTTCGATTTTTCAGAATGCAGCCCACAAACAGAGACGTTGGTCCACCCCTGGAATTGACACTAACAATTCCATACCATAGGCACTAAGATGTGTATAAAGTATAGCATGGATGGATTAATTTTGTGTGAACATCATGCATTGTCTTAAGCCTTTGGGACCAAGGACATAATAAAAATAAAATTGTGAAGTGGTATTATGTTATCTAATATTCAGGCAACATATTTTGTCAAATTGTAGAGGTTTAAAAGTTGTGCACTAAGTACAGTGAGTGTTAATAGTATTTTTTTTTCAAACTGTGGGTCCAGAGCTACAAGAAAATGTCAGTTTAGTAAGTTATAGTTTACATGTCCATGTGAATCCTTCCTTGCTCATTGACCATATCGCATACTGTATGCATATCAGCTTACTTTGCGAATAAGTCATTATATGGGATGATTCTTAATACAAGGATACAAGGAGTTTATTTGTCACATGCGTATGATACTTGTGTAAAAAATATACAATAATATAATAATAATAGTAATATACAACAATTAAATTATGGTACAGTAGCACTCTTCAGGAGCTTTACAATGACTATGTGTTAATATTGACCAATCTAGGCTGAAGTTATGGGAAATTTCCTTTTTCTGTGGCCTGTATTTTTGCACCATTCGGTAGAGGTTAAAAAGTGTTGTGTCACGCATAGTGGGAATGAGTTTATTTCTTAAACTTTGGGACTACAAGAAAATACCCATGAAGTTTGGGGGGGGGGGGGGGGGGGGCATTTGGACCCCTCAAAGCCCATAAACAATAAATAAAAAATAAAATCTATAATTCTCAAATCATACAAGCATCATACATGGTGGACAATTAGCCCAAAAGCAACATATCAGTTGTTAAAACTAGAAAATGTTATTGTTAAATGGGGTATGTAGCAGCCAATAATATAATAACTTCTAATAATGTAATAATTTGGGCTGTTTTTAATGTAATAAAGCCATAATGTAATAACTTGCCAATAATGTAAGAACATTTCTGAAACAATAAGGTAATACATTGTTATAAATATTGTAATAACTTACATTACATTATTGGCTAGTTATTTCATTACTGGCCTGTTTAAAAACTGCTGCCAATATAATGTAAAATTTTCAAAAATATCACATAATCAAAGATTTATTTAGTGAATTGACAGTCACACTTCTTTGGCATCTACACAGTGTACAGAATTATTAGGCAGATGAGTATTTTGACCACCATCCTTTTTATGCATGCTGTCCCACTCCACGCTGTATAGGCTTGAAAGCCTACTACCAACTAAGTATATCAGGTGACGTGCATCTGTGTAATGAGAAGGGGTGTGGTCTAATGACATCAACAACCTATATCAGGTGTGCATAATTATTAGGCAACTTCCTTTCCTTTGGCAAAATGGGTCAGAGGAGAGATTTGACAGACTCTGAAAAGTCTAAAATTGTGAGATGTCGTGCAGACGGATGCAGCAGTCTTGAAATTAGCAAGCTTTTGAGGCGTGATAACAGAACAATCAAGCGTTTCATGGCAAATAGCCAACAGGGTCGCAAAAAGCGTGTTGAAAGAAAAAGGCGCAAAATAACTGCCCGTGAATTGAGGAACATCAGGCGTGAAGCTGCCAAAATGCCATTTGCCACCAGTTTTGCCATATTTCAGAGTTGCAATGTTACTGGAGTGTCAAAAAGCACAAGGTGTGCGATACTCAGGGACATGGCCAAGGTAAGGACTGCTGAAAAACGACCACCATTGAACAAGAAACACAAGATAAAACGTCAAGACTGGGCCAAGAAATATCTTAAGACTGATTTTTCTAAGGTTTTATGGTCTGATGAAATGAGAGTGAGTCTTGATGGGCCAGATGGATGGGCCCGTGGTTGGATCAGTAAAGGGCAGAGAGCTCCACTCCGATTCAGACGCCAGCAAGGTGGAGGTGGGGTACTAGTATGGGCTGGTATCATCAAAAATGAGCTTGTGGGACCTTTTCGGGTTGAGGATGGAGTCAAACTCAACTCCCAGTCCTACTGCCAGTTTCTGGAAGACACCTTCTTCAAGCAGTGGTACAGGAAGAAGTCGGCATGTTTCAAGAAGACCATGATTTTTATGCAGGACAATGCTCCATCACATGCATCCAAATACACCACAGCATGCTGGCCAGTAAAGGTCTAAAAGAAGAAAAATTAATGACGTGGCCCCCTTGTTCACCTGATCTTAACCCCATAGAGAACCTGTGGTCCCTCATAAAACGAGAGATTTACAGGGAGGGAAAACAGTACACCTCTCTGAACAGTGTCTGGGAGGCTGTGGTTGCGGCTGCACGCAATGTTGATCGTGAACAGATCAAGAAACTGACAGAATCTATGGATGGAAGGCTTTTGAGTGTCCTCGTAAAGAAAGGTGGCTATATTGGTCATTGAATTGTTTTTGTTTTGTTTTTGAGTATCAGAAATGTTTATTTGTATATTTTGAGTTGTTATATTGTTTACCTGGTGAAAATAAATAAGTGAGATGGGTATATATTTGGTTTTTAATAAGTTGCCTAATAATTCTGCACAGTAAAAGTTACCTACACACACACTAAGCCTAAGATAGTCAAAACTAAAAAAAGCCCCACTCCAACTTCCAGAAATATTCAGCTTTGATATCATGATTCTTTTGGGTTGATTGAGAGCATAGGTGTTGTTCAATAATAAAATTAGTCCTCAAAAATACAACTTGCCTAATAATTCTGCACCCCCTGTATTGTTACTATTGTCTCTTTCAAATGGCTGCTAAAAGACATGGTCATACTTTATGTTTTTCTCTCTGTGTGTCTATCACTCGTATCTAGCAGTCACAATTTTATCCCATATTGCCTACTGTCATGTTCTGTACCTGTATTGTGTATGTAACCGAGGTCATCCGCGCTAGTTCAGCCCTGCACACGCCCGGACTCGAACCCGCGACCTCACAACAACACAG
>JASCQY010000293.1:13714674-13730072 GCA_030264315.1 Sardinella tawilis | reverse complement strand
GAGAAACCTTTTGCGCCCCACCTGTCATATGTCCGCGCCCCATTAGTGGGGCCCGCCCCACACTTTGAGAAGCACTGGCCTAATAAGACTGACTTTGATAGGCTATATCAGCAATATGTAACAGAATTTAAAAACTTTCAAAAGTTTTAGAAAATCCCTTCATTTGCAGAACTTGTAGGCTGCCAGTCCGTTTAATGTCTCGGCTTTGTTGGTCAAAGGTGGCATCATATTGATGGGTGTCTAAGTGCAACAACAGCTTGATTGCTGCATCTTGATTGATTGGACCATGAACCAGGTAATGTCACTTTTCAATGGCAGCTTAATGGTGAAATTATTTTTTTAAAACTGTAATAGCCTATATTTTTTGAGTGTTTTAAAATCACGTTTATGTAACTGACATGTCAATACAAGGCCAACATATCTTAGACAGACACTGGAGTAAAACAAAAATACACTACTACAGTGTGAACATTCACAGACTGTTTATTTTGTTCCTTGTTATACAGTTCATTTCTTAACATTAGTCATGTGCATAATTCAAATGCACTGACGTTGGTACATGTAGTTTCCATATAGGACTTACAAGATAAAACTTAGTGGTTTCATTTGTTAGGTTAACAGATATTTAAATATTTATTACTACAAATTAACAATTTAATTGGACAAAAACACAGGTAACACTGTCTGGACAATACTGACTGGATTAAGTGAGCCATGTTGGCTGTGTAGTCTTAGACAAGGAGGATGCAATCGTATAACCATATTCAATGTAATGCTTGTATCTTAAAATTTGGAGCACATCAAGTTTGTTGATCACCATCAGCTAAAGAAAACTCAAAAGATTGAGTCTCATCCTAAACATATGATGAGACTCAAGGATGATACAGTTCATAGTTACAACAAAAAGTTACAACACACTTCACATGGATAAACTCAATGTTGTAATCAATGCATGGGTCAATTTGTGATGGTAACCAATACTGTAGTAGTATCCCTCCTCTACTATGATGATGATGATAATAATAATAACAATAATAATAATAACAACAATAATAATAATAATAACAGTAATCATCATCATCATTATAATAATAATAATCATCATCATCATCAACATCATAATACACCAACAAACAAGAAATGCCTCAGATTATCTGGAAGATTTTGCAATATCCTAAAAGAAAAAAAAAGATATTTACATTTCACAATAACGCTAAAACCTTAATATAGGCCTATCTTCAGAAATAAAGTGCATTGCTACCACTTATATATTCAAGTAAACCAGGTTGTTGTAGCACTATCCAAACCCGTTCCCTGAGCAGGGATGACTTTGTGCTGTGCCACGTTGTCAATGTTGACCATTTCATGAATGGTCTTCCATAGGCTGACACAGTGCATGTTTATGTAATAGGATGCAGATCCAGGTAGTTAAACAGCTCAAACAGCAGACAGACAATCATTCATCTTCACTGTCCTGGTTTTCAAAAAAAAAAAAAAGCTTGTGTTTTTAATTTGATGTACCCGTTAACCCTATACTGTACATCTTCTGTCATACAGACATAGAAATACATGCTGATATACATGTACTTTGTAGCATATTTACAGTTCAGAGTGTCATCAGCTGGAGGCTTTGTTAGCCATGGTTTTGTTGCTAGGTGATCGGTTGTCAGACTGCAGTATCTCCACTGTGAAACTAATGGTCTTAGAACGAAGGAAACTATAGGTGTTGTCGAATCGTAGAACATCTGAAAATCACAGAAGAAAATGTGAGACAGATACTGATTGGTTGTCCACACCAGGCCATTATGTTCTATTGTATTGCGTTATGTTCTATTGTACTGCTAATAAATACTGCTGATAAGTATACTTACTAAGATTAAATAAATAAGCACCAATTGTAACTAATTTGTTAATATGTATACAAATACAAACACCTATATACAGTAGTACAATGCATAAAATGCAGATGAAATATGTAGTGTATGACTATATTACCAAAATAATCAATGTTCTACTTTAAAATTATGTAATGCATAGGCCTACTGTTTAAGTGCTAGGGTAAAGACACAGTAGCATCTCTACTTGAAAAATGGTTGGACTGATGATATCTGACATTGCAGATCCAAAGATAATTTTATAATTTTAGGTAAATGTATCTGCTCTATTCCACTCTGTGCTTTTGCTACCATGCTTTGCTCTGCCTTCCTTAGCTTTACTTACACACTCCTGGGTCTGTGCACGTAAGCGAGCCGTCCTCTGGCACCAGATGGGCATTATACCTCTCGCTGGGTACAACCTCCTTCATTTGACTGGCACGCTGCCATTCGCCCAGCCTACTCTTCATGAACACCCCAAAGCCAATGTCTGCGCCCTCGCTGGAAAACTGCCACCTGGGAGTGGACGCAGAGAGAGAGAGAGAGAGAGAGAGAGAGAGAGAGAGAGAGAATCAACACTTGTCTAACAAATACAACACTTTTGTCTTCTGCAACAGCAGACACTAGTTGTCTCAAGATTAGTACAAGCTATGCACATAAATGTGCTTGTATTCATGAGTACTCAAGACAGTCATGTTCAAATGTTCAAATGTAGTGTAAAACTATGAGTGAGAAACTATTTCAAACAAAAAAAAATTGGAAGAAAGAAACAAAGAAAGTGGTTTGCAGGCCTACTGTTAAGACAATTTCTCTTGTTTATTGAAAGACACTATATGGCCCATGTCCTGTAACTGATTATGACCCAGGGAATACCATTTCAACCAAAGAGCAGGAACCCCCTTGCAATGTCTTTACAGACCACCAGTGGGCGATAGCCCACTCACCTCAGTACAGAGCCTGGGAAGAGAATCTCATACTCCAGGTGGTGAGAGGAGCCTCTGCTGATGGAGATGACATTCTCATACTGGATGTTCATGGAGTCACGTACGTAGTATGACCTTGGCACCTGTCCACCATAGTTGATCTGCATCCAAACAAACACACAGACAGTAGTCTGTGATACTTAAAGAGACTTAAAAATCATGTAGCATAAAAGAAACAAAACAAATATACTCAAATACACAAAAAGTTACAGGAATATCAGATCACATTTAGTGATCAATTAATGCAGAAAATTCAAAGGGGTTCATATACTTTCTACTTTGACTGTACATGATAACATTTGGCAAACATTTCAGTGTTCACAATTTGCTTTAAATGCCACCTTGATCTACTTAGAGTCATCTCCCCAGATAGCATACCTACATTGAGTATCACATGTTCCGGCATGGTCTGAGACTCAGAGGTGAAAGGGGCACATTAGCATGATGTGTTTGCAATACAGATACATTGTTGATACATACTGTACATGTTTTGCTTTTGGTTTAGCTATACAGTGTGTAGTAATTATATTGCGATGTACTGTAATGAAGATGAAGATAAGCGATCTGCTGATAACAGAAATGATCTAACTCCTCTTATAAAATATAGTACTGGTACTTACCTTGCTAACCCAGCACTTCAATGGTATAGGCATGGCAATTGGGCCTTTGTATAAATGCATTAAATTCATCCAAAGAAAAAATAAATAAGAAATGGACTTGCTCACAGGGCTTCATAACCACCAAACTCATTGTAATTTTCCTCTATCAGTTGTTATCATGCTTGGACAGAGGGTCTCTCTTTGTGGACGACCACTGACTCTGGTAATTGGTTTGGTTGGTCAGTTTGGTTATCTTGCATGGGCTTATAACGTATCATACACAGATGTTTGAAGGACAGATAATGAGTCCTCATTTGAAAAGAGTCACCGTTTTGCTAACGTGCTTCAAGTGAGCAGGATAGGAGAGATTATTGCACCCAAAAAATGCAGAGATCTACACTGAATACAATTTTTTTTTAAAGTTAACTAACAAATGTAATTTATTAAGGCTGTTTGTGCATACTTCTTCCTAGTTGTTTAGATATCTGCATAGTGATTCTTAGGTACAGTAGTGCAGATACTATCTTTATTACATTGCACTCTAGAGTGCATTCTATTGTTTTGAAATTGGACTTCTGAGCTTTCACGATTACGATCTTAGATTGATCTTTACTTACAGAGATAAATATGTGCATTACTCTGTCTTCACGTTGGCATGATCAAAAAATTGATTATCTGGTTCCTCAAATGTCTGAAAGTAAGGATGTACCGATCCAATATTTGGATTGGATATTTGTCCCAGTATGAAAAAAAATTTACTGTAGGTTTCAGCAAATGCAAATGTTGAAATGTGTATCAAGTTGATACTATTGATAATATCAACACTGAAAAAGTTGGATCCGTGCATCCTTATCTGGAAGTGCAATCATCTAGTGTCATGATTGTAATGTTATTACAGTAATGCTTTTTGATTTTGTTGAGTAAAACTTGGGTGTAGATGTAGGTATCCTAACGCTAACAGCACTAACTCACATTTTTTTCCTGGGGAGCGTCACATGCATAAAACAAACATTTGCATCGCACCGGTCATCCAAGTGAGCTATACTTTGGCTGTGGTCATTTGCATGTGTGTATTTTTGGAAACAACCCATGATACTGCCCCCTTCAACTGTTTTAGTCCACTAGTATTCTTTCAAAACCTTTGTTTTTTGCTACACAAGTGTGTTTGTTAGCAGAGGTATGCAGATTTGGATATTCTTCAGTGCAATTCTATAAGAACCTGCCATTTCAGAGATAGGGGAGTTTGAATAGGATTTATTGGAAAACAATGGAGATTCATTAGAGACATATTGTGAGTTAAACAATGGGTGTGTGTCAAAGTCACCTGTCACTTGTAGGGTCTCTTTCTTACAGTACACAGAACTTCCTCATCAGTCACAATGTTCACACTGTAATAACACTTACACAGGCACACTCCTTTAGCTCATTGGTAGACAGACACTGAATGTAGTGTCATAAAAAAATCATTAATACTGAACAGTGCCATCCCTTTTGAAATGTTCCCATAAATGTATTACAAATAATACAACCTAGACCAACAATGACATTTAGGACAAAACAGAATGGTTGAATGTGACATTGATTCAGTCATATACAGTATATCCACACTTCATAATTCTTCTCCAATCGCTCATGCATCCATCCATCCATCCATCCATCCACATTCCTATGCTAGAAAAATAAATAACACAAAATGAGCTTGTTCTGGTGAATCTCAATCTCAATCGGTCAGTGAAAGCCTGCTCCACCTGCAGCTGTGACTGCCCACAGGTTATTAAGGGTCTTGTGAGACTTTCTTGTGAGCTCCCTCTTCTCCGGACGACTGCCTGTATCATTTCCTATGTATCTACGGAGGGGCAGAGACAACAGACCTAAGGTGAGTCTAGGAAAGGCCCTGCAGTGGCCCACAGCCGCCTCAGTTCTGTCCCCAAAGCCCAGCCTTCCCACACCACATGACTGCTGAGTCAGCAGAAAAGTAAATGTGTCGTGACCAAGCTTTGGCCAGGAAGCCCACATGAATCTATTTTGGAAAGAGTTCCAGAGTCCACGGTGATTATGGAACTATGGAAGTCTCATTGAGAAGTGGTGGTGGGGTGGGTCTATAATTCTTATAGTCTGGGTCTATAATTCTTATAGTTCTTATCAGCACTGTTGGCTACGCTGTGTCATCAGGCTAATATAAACACAACAACAAACAGAAAATTCTTCTACAAAACTTGAAACAAATTCCTAAAAAAATTTAATGACTCATTTACAGAGGCCTTCTAAGAAACAAGACAGGCAGAGACTCTGTCTCATTTCACATGAGAGTGCTTTGTCTACAGGCATTATTTGCCACATGACTCGTCCAGCCAGGGCAGAGCACTGCGAAGCAGGAAATAAATGGTACTTTGACAGCACTGAGAGCTGATTTACCACAGCAGGCATGTTTGCACAGCAAAACACATGACTGGGAAATCAGGAAGTAAAACTGCCATTAGCTTATATTGTATGATGAGTTTTTGGCACATGAGTTCGCCAGCACTTCCTCTTTCACCAGACCCACCACGTGATGTCTTTGTGAGTGAACGCTGGTTCTTGTGCAAGCTTGTGAAATGAAAGGGGAGGGGGGGGGGGTTCCTTTGCTTAAAGCCAACGTGGTAACTTTCCACTTTCTGGCATGGGCACAAATGCCATAATAGAAAAGCCTCTCAGTTTCTTCACCCAGGGATGATGAGCCACTCCCCACTAACCACACTGCTACGGCACAGGACAAAGCATACATGCCATTTCAAATGCCATTATACTACAGCACCGTCATACTGGTGTCTACAAGCAACTGGGTGTAGCAATACCTACCAGACCTTTGTCTACAAGCACGTGGATGCACAATACCAATTCCTGCCAGACCCTTGTACTGCAAAGCACTACTAAGCTGATAACCGCGCTCATCTACACAAAGCAGAAAGCACTAAACGATCCACACTGGATGGTATATGGATGGGTGGAACACACATTAGGCGTTATCAAGATAAAAACAAGCAGTGTTGTACTACCAGATTGCACAACTGAATCCTTTCATAGCTGTCTTTACAAATGTTTCCAGGTCTCTTAAAATACCAAATTCAATCCCAAATCCCTAACATTCAAGGACTTAATATGGCATACTTTGAGACCCAGATCATGGTAGTAACCACTGATGCCATGCAGACCATGCAGAGTGACTGTAAAGAGACTGATCAGTATTCATAGAAGTTGACAGCCAATGATTAAATGGACGCCCAATGGAAGCCTTGTATTTGTTTTTGTGTAATGCATGTTATTCTGTGCACCAGCACTGACAAACTGTTTTGTCCAATCAAAAATCAACTAAATTGCTATTGTGTCTAGTAAGAGAGACTGCACATTTTTAATGGAATATGCTGCATCTGTTATGTATGTATCTTTTATATATGTATCTGTTGCTAGCAATTGTCCACTACACTGTTCACTCGTTAACTTTGCCCAAGGAGTGGAGTATAGCCAAAGGTCAAACCGGATGTGTTTCTTTTTTATGGTCATGTCTTGATATCTGTGAGGTATAGGTCTGTGATGCACATTGTGCATAAAAATGTACTGTATAAATTAATTCTACTTGTTTATTACTTATTATTGATTATATTATTAATAATAACACCTTATATTATTAAATATACTGTATATATAAGCAAACTACAGGAGGGGGCACATTAAGGTATGGGATAGGTGCATACAATAGGCCATTACACACTGTGTCGATCTTTTTTGTTGCTTTTTTTTTTAAGAAAAACAATAACTCATTGTGTTGATCATCTTTGGACACTGTTTTCATAAAAGGTTTGATTTTCTGTGTCACTGAATGAGATTTCCTATGCCCCTTCCCTTCTGTAATTGATGGATTTAAGGAACTGCACAATTACATATTTTAGTGTGAAAAGGCCTTTCTTTATTCTACTGTAAGCGCAATGTGCACTAAAAACTACATGGTGGCCCTCAGCTTTAGTAGCAGCTGTGTGTGTGTGTGTGTGTAGCTGCGCTGATGGGAAACTGAGCCTTTGCACTCACCCTGGTCCTGCAGCGGGGGTCCCCGTCTGGGTCAGTCAGCTTTCCACCGTAGACAGCAGGGAGCTGCTCCGGGTCGATGTGTCGCTGCAGTACCTCCTTCCAGTTGGCTGCGGGACAGGCACAGACAAAAAAAACACATCCCAGCGAGCACACAAGCACGCCAGATGTCAACTGAGTGAGAGACTGAGTGTGCTAACTTGTCAACAAACACTGTAGATGAGAGGCTGAGATTAGGAGGGAAAAAAGCTAAAAGCTAAAGCTCACCCCCGAGGACAATGATCTTGCGCTGAGTATCTTCACTGAGGAAGTGCTTGACAAGATTGTAAGCCACAGGAAATATCTTGGGAGCTGCAAAGTGTAAAGTTAAAGGGCTACTCTAGGGTAAAACAACCTATAGCCTTGTTGTTTGAGGTTGGCTAGTGCTGTCAGTGAAAAGGAGAATGAGAAAATTTGGTACAATATAGAGCGAATAGCAAACTGGCAGCTAACACAAACTGATGAGGACCTAGAAACAGGTTAGCATAGCCATTTTGCTATTCAGTCTATGTTGTACCAAATTCTTTGTTTTTCCTGCAGAGAGCACTTGTGACCTTGAACAGGGCTATACAGTAGTTGATTTGCCCCATGCAGGATATAGTAGTAAGTATTAAGTAATGGTCTCGGTGAGTAAAAGGCCTCAACAAACACATTACTTTTGAAATATAAACATAAAGATAGATAGATAGATAGATAGATAGATAGATAGATAGATAGATAGATAGATCGATAGATCGATAGATACATAGATACATAGATACATAGATAGAGAAAAAAACACTAATTACTGTCAAGCTTACCTTTAATAACAAACAACCTCTTGAGGCCCTCTGGGTAGTTGTCCTCAAACATGGTGAGGACCTGAGGAGGAAAAGCAGGGAAGAGAATACATGGCATTACATAACCATGACAGAACATATCTGGATCTTTAAGAGGAGTTGGGTGGACACCTCCAATGTCCTTTACTGTCGTTATGTTACATACAGGAAACAATGTCAATTCAGCAAACTAAACATCAACTAAATGTAGAATTTTTGCAACATCAGAAGTAGGCTAGGGGAAATCCCATTAGCCATAACAACATGAATTTCACATCAAATTAGTGTAAGTGAAAGCCCACCTCTGTGTAAGTGTCTATGGCTGGCTTCCAAAGATGCTTCATCCCCAAACCCTCCAGGTCATAAATCATGGTAATCGACTCAATATTCACACCCAGCTAACAGAGGAAAGGGATGACAACAGTTAAAGACAAATAAGATCTACTTTCTGCAAATGTCAGGAGGAAAAATTGGGTCAGGTTAAAAAAATGTATGAAGAATAATAAAGTCATACTAGAATATCTGAAACAGATTAATGGTCTAATGTTTCAGTAAATATCTACGAACCAAAAGCACATCCAATCGTTCCTTTAAAAACATGCAAAATGCACAATTCATGAATTAAACTATACACACACACACACACAAACACACACACACACACAGAAGTACCTTCTCACTCTGCAGGTCACACTCCTTCTGAAGCATCTCGCAGTCTCTGACTTTGGATTTGATGAAGTCCTGCTTGGAGGCGGACAGCATGAGACCCTTGGGGTCCACAGGTCCGATGACGTCGTACCAGATAGGGCTACCCTCCCGATCATAGCCACACATGCCCCCAGACAGGTGTTTCTCAATCACCTGGTCAAAGGACACAACTACATATTTCATACTGTTCAATCATCTTCATCATCTTCACATACAGGTGTGTGCATCCATATAGTCTAGATGTAGTTTATTTGAAAAGCAAATTCTGGAAGTACTCAAAAGCCCACAACTTGCAGGGGACTTTAAATTAGCATTAGGCTAACTAATTAGGTACAATACCTCAACAACATGAATACTACAAATAACATTTACTTCTATTTTATTTGTTCACAAATTATGGAGTAAATGCTTCAGTCGTTTCATACAGTCAACAGCCACTAGTGTGGTGCAGTTCTGCTGTGAGAGCCAGAAAAGAGCTGCATGTAATTGGTAAAGCCCCTGAATATCCATTTGGCGCACTTGTGTGAGTAACTGAAAGCCAGGGGGAATTCCTAATTGGCTAATGTACTCACACAGAGTTGAGACCTTTTACTTGGGTCACACTCCTGCTCAAAACAAAACCTTAGTGCAACAACAGGCAATCTGGGTGTTCATCAGCAGTATTGACGGAGATACTATTCTGCCTATTGCCAATTTACTGTGACCTGAGTCTGAACTGATTTTGAACTGAGCTGAGTCTGAAACGATCATGTTTTAGATGAAAGCCCATTTGCAGTAGTCTTTGTGTGGAGAATATTATATATCTCTTTACCTCGGGGGGCCTCCAGTCAGTGGTTATTGTATCGGCCTTCATGTGCTTTCGAAACTCCAGATGCTGAAATAAAAAGGTTCCTATTATCCTCATCACCAAAATAACACAAAAGGCACAAGCACTCAACAAACCAGTAGTTACAGTATCTCTACATAGCACTGGAATATTTATTTGAGTGGTAGCCGATGATGTTTTTAGTCGGGAGAATTGGAAACAGACTGAGACCATTTGGGGTCCTTAACAGACAAATAAAGATGATGGAAGCTTAATTACTCTCATTATTTTAGCAAATAGTGTGGCAATTGTCACGCCAATGATGAGAGCCTTTCATTAGTCAGCAGCCACCATCCATAATCACCCTAGAAAATACCACCATGTAGCACTAAGAGCTGCATTACAGCCAAGACAGATGCCCTTTGCTAAAAACATGACTTTATCTATCCATCCAACACATTTATCCAAAGTGACATCAAGCTACCGTAGGCCTGCAACAGGAGACCTTGGTATAACAATAAACACTGTGTTAATGTAACATATGAAACCAATGGAATAGCATTAAGTCTCAAAATAGGCATCAGATACAGTAGTAGCCTATCAATAAAGCTTTCTGCTCAGATATAATCCATTCAAGATTCTGAGTGAGACACATGACTGTTGGATAATGCATTGAAATATTGTTAACATCAACATCAGCATGAGGTTGCACAAATAAAGGTGTCTGTTATGTAATAACAAGTGACACTGGCCAATTAGAATGTGCTTATACTGTAGGTTAGAAGTGGCAAAACTCTTTTTAGACCCAGTCACGTCTAGTTTGCTGGGTCAACCCTTTGAGAGATTAGTGTCGGACTGGATTGGTTTCCAAAGAGCCTTGAGTTTTGCAATATTTCAAAGACTCATGTGCAACAACAGCAAATCCAAGCATATCCATGCAAAGTCTAAAGCACTGGGTGAAGAGAGTAATGTTGCTACCTTTCGCAGCATGGACTCAGCTTTCTGAACATTGAAATTTCTAGCTGGAAAAAAGTAGCAGAATGGAGAGAGAGAGAAAAAGATGGAGAAAGAGAATGCAATTAAAAGAGGGCAGTTAAGTGAATGTGAAGTGCCTTGTTTAAAAAAGTAATGTAGGATGATGCAATGTGTAATCTTTTAAATGTATAGGTTTAGACAAACTGATGGAAAGAATTTGGATTATTTACATGGTTGTGGTTAACAAGTTTGGTATGTTTAGAGCTAGCATACAGATGGATATGTTTTTAAATATGACCATCACAATGCATTGACCAGCACAAACAGTAGCGAAGGCGAGAATGTTAGGCTTGCTGCAGTTGCCTTTGAAAAAATTAGAAATTTGCAGAGAAACTGCACAGAGAAATGAGGACTTTGCAGAATAAGTGCAAAGGTACAGATCTATGAGTAATATTTAGTCAAGTCATGGTATCTCAAAGTACCATAAACTGAGAGGAACAGGGAATGTGTGCTGTGCTGAAGACAGGGTCTGGTTTGAACAATGAAATGCTCGTGTCTTTCAAAGAATGACACAAGAGATAAAAAATGTCATCAACGTTCTTTCTCGGTAAACAGTGGGATACAAAAGATCCTTTGTTTACCTCAGTGTGATTTTTTTGGGTCAAAAATTGTAAACAGAAACAAACATGGTTGAACATTCCGTCTTCAATGTACTTTTGTACGTAACAATACATATTACATCACATTGACATTTTTTTGCCCTTTTTAACAAACACATGAGTCATACAGCGCAACATTCCCCAGAGAGAGGTCTGAGAAAGGGACAGTAGGCCTATTCCTTTCTCATGCATCTGCTGAAAAGAGTCTTTAACTGGATACACGCACTGGATTACGTTCCTGTCGTAATGAATGGACCTTACTGTAAGTGACAGACTGTCAGCTCTGAAGGTACTGCTGACCTACAACTATGTGGACTTTAAGCATAATGCTATCTAAGTATGATTACCAGATAACTGACCGTGGCCATTAGAGTGTTAAAAGGGGAGCATCACAGGCGTACAGTATAACTCAGGCTTGATGCCTGCAGTGTAAAATACATGCGTCCATCCCCGGTATCTCAGACCTCAGCCTAGTGCTTAGTGTGTCCATTTGTTACACTTACACTCAATGGGCTTTGAGACAAAGGTTGTTTTTTTTATTGCACTGTATAAATAAATAAAACCCATGATGATTGCACATCATTATGCAAGTCCCAGTGTAGGTTTTACAGTTATAACGTCTTAGGAATGAAAACCACAAATCCAGAAACAAAGATAAGTCAGTGTGCAGATGGCAAATAATACAGGGCTGTGCTAAACTACTAAATGATACAGCACAATAAGTGCACAGAGGTGTAAAGCACAGTGAACACTGGGCACCATTGTCATTGACTTGACCGACACATTCAGTCGTTTGTTTCAGAGTTGTAATCTTATTAATCTGCAGATTAGTAGTGCTTTGGCCCAGCTTGTCTTCACACTGTGGCACAAGGCTTGCATTTCTCAAGCCTCATTCACACAATGAAGTTCATGAGAGAGAGGCTACACAATCCCTGTCGGCCTGTCAACCTCATAGCCTTACATGGAGCATCACTTCAACTGTGACAGCCTGAAAAGGGGCCAGAGAAACTACTTCCAGTTAATGATGGAATGAAACTCAATTAATGTCATCAAGAATGAGGTCTTTCAGATGAGTCCTATAGAGAGTATACATGAGTACACATGACTATACATGAGATCTGATATAAGCCCACCTGTGGCACAGGTTTATGCTACTATTTGAGACGCACTGAATAACCGATGTCTGTTCAGACTGTGTAGATGAAGCCTACTATTTTGACTCTCACCTCTGAGCCAGCGTAGCAAAAAGTGGTCACTCTGGGACGGACACTCTGACAGAATGTCCTTAACCCTCTCCCGAAGCTAACATGAAAAGTGGAGAAGAAAAGAGAGCAACCATGTGACAGCCAGGGAAGAAGACATAAGGGACAATGGAAACAGATCTTCAATTCATACATTTTCACTGAATATCAAATTTTGACACAGGCACCGACTACAATTATCTATAGACATTAATACTACAGTAGCCTACTACCAACAGCACCTAAAAAAATACAGGTTATCAATAACATTATGGGTCAAATGTAGTCTTAGTGAAAAAATCTTTGTCAGAAATGGTCAACAAATGTGAAGTATTTTTCGACATTTTAGCAGTTGAAGGCTAATATATAAAATTTAAAAAATCCTAAGAACCTTAACCTAATATAATATAATCTACATTGAGATAATTTACAGCATGTCTTAATGAGATGTTGACATTTTAAAGTTTTTCTATATCATAGTTAAAATTGGTTACAAGTTAGAATTCTGGTGGAGAATTGTAGGCCTATTATTAATTTCTAATACAGGCCTACACTACTAAGGACATAATGCTGGAGCGTTAACGTGTCTCCAAAACACCTGCCACTGTAGTTTACTTTATGATCAAACCAATATGTTTTTACCTGTTCCAAAGCTTCAGCCTGTTTCGGGCTTAAGTTGCCGACATGTCCACTCATGTTGCCAGTGAATTTTGACAGTTCGTTAGAGACACACCGGATACAGACTGGGAGAGATGATCCTTTTCCTCCCCTCTGAGGAGGAGAGGCTCTTGTTGGTGACAGCCTTTGGGGACGCTTACAAGGTCTTCACCGCATATTGCATTAAACAAAATGATGTTACAACGTTTATGCTCATCGCTGTCATTTACGCGAAGTAATAGCATACACACATTCACATGAACTATATGATGGATAAAAGTGATCGACCTTTTACGCAGCCTTATTCTACCACTTCACAATCGATGCGACGCTGCCACTTGTTGAGCCTCCACACATACTGAGCCGATTGACTGCTGCCTGCCCTTGCGCCCCCCTCATCGATGTGTGCGAGTTGCAATTCCATGAGGCATGCATGTGATTATTACGCATCACACCCAAGATTTGCCGTGTTGTGACGCCCGCTTGCCTTGTAGGTTATAAGGGCTCATTTACAGATTCAAATATAAGTCTGGAAAAGCTGACAACTGAATTAAATCTTTAAAGCACTAAGCACGGACATAGACAGATTCATTTCTTTTAGAGTACAGCAGCATCGCCAGAATTTAAACTTTTTTTGGTTCCGGCAGATGGCGACCTCTAGCACACCAACTCTACCCAGCCTTTTCCTGTGACACCAGGAAGTCATCTTGTTTACATTTTGTACAGCTCTCCAGCGGCTAAATCTCCAGCAATAATGCAGGGCATTTAATATTTACCAGTACAAGGTCGTTGCAGTTAGGTCCATCATGGAATCCAATGCTATATCTGCTCAGCTGATTCTTTTTGTGTCTTTGTTTTGGCTGGGACTGATATCCGCTGAACAGGTAGCCTTGGTGGAAATCTCACTGCAGGGACGCCAAGGCATCAGCAACACTTTACGGGGAGAAGTGATCGAGGGTAGTCTAAGCAACAAGAGCCCGGATGGAAGAGAAAATGACAATCTCAAAGGAGATCTGCGATTAGTAAGTAGACTGAATTGGAATGTTATCGTTGTCAACGTCGGAGGATGAAGCATTACGCAGTGCTCTGACAAAACCTATCCCTATCAATCAAACTGAACTCATTACACACGATATAATTTTTTACATCAACCACATCAGGTTGGCAGTTTGGGGGGAAAAAAGCAATTGTATTGCAGGGTCCGAATAGGCCTTGTTACGCATCATTTTATTCATATTTTTTTCACTAGCTGCATGAAGATGAAACCCTACATGCCGACGACCATGAGCCCAGCATTGACAGTAAAGGGAGGAATCCTTGGATAGGTGTCGTTCCTGTCGAGGTGGAAGATGGCAAGAGCACTGGTGGTAGTAGTCAAGAGTCCTTCGCAGCTGCCATGGTCAGCAAGGTAGGCTGAATAAATCGAATAGCGGAAAAATAGTGCTTAAAGGAATAGCGCACCCATAATTACTGCAGCAACAGGCCTATTCATTTCAAAGCATACCATTCTGTACACAAATGCTAGGGGATATGGCAGCAGAAAAAAAAAGTTGAAAAACTTAATTCTTGGAAAGTCTACCCCAACCTAAGACTAAAATGACTGAGAGGTTTAGTCTTGATTAGAACAAGACTCATCCCTGGGAAATCGCACCTTAATGTGTATTATGTAGACCCATATTGAACATTAATTTGTTTGTTTTAAGATGAAGAGAGCACTTGTTCTAGGAGCATCTGCACTTATCATCTTGGCCCTCAATCAAAACACTGTGCGAGAGGTAAGCACAATACAGATCTCTTCTCTTAAATGCACCGTGAGAGGTCCTGAGAGGGGTGCATGTTTGACCAGTGATTGGGCACCCACAGATGATGGAAACATTCCTTTCTCTGACAGATGGATCTCTCGCAAGTGTTGTCCAAACAACTCATAGTCATCCAGACATCAGAGAATGTCACAAAACTCATTGGAGCACTCCTGAGGTAA
>JASCQY010000293.1:13688033-13698827 GCA_030264315.1 Sardinella tawilis | reverse complement strand
GAAACGGCTGAGTGAGTAACATTATTTTGTGCCTGAAATAAGTCTCAAATAGTCAAAACGGCACTTGTCCTTTAAGTGATAGTTGACTAAAGTTGTTTTGGGTCTGCTACAGTAAATGAAAATGAAAAGTGGAGTTATTTTACTAGTTTATGCAGAGCTATAAACAAGGAAATATATCACAAGATTAAACCAGAAGTGGTATGCATGACTAGATATGTTTATTGCAGCCTATAAAAAGACAATCATATTGATTGAAGATGAACATCACAACATACATGATCACATACAGTAGCATTGTAAATAAGTAATTTCTACTTTCAATATGTTTAAACAGCAGGACAGTGTTAAATGCCGATTTAATACAGCAATGACCATTATACTGTATAAATGGACTTGTGTATTAACCACATTTTCTTAAACATTGCTTTATAATGCTTCAGAAACGGTTCATGATTGAAAAAGAAAGGAAAAAAAAGCATTCCCATAGACCATTTCAGGTTCTAATTCCATAGCTGGACAAAACAATGCTTGAACATTCTATCTTGGTCCCCAACTACTTCCTGTTACATTAGCATAACATATGGAATGTTGAACAGGAAGTTCTGGGGGACCAGCTTTGGAACTAGAACCTGAAACGGTCTACAGCTTGCCCCCATTCACCCCATAACTACAGACATTTTGCAAATAACTGAACTGAAGGAGCAGTTATTACTGTTTGCTTCATGTTCATATGCAGGCTTTGACGTTGGCATGGTGTGACAAATGCAGTCCAATCTTGACACAGTATTTCAATCTTGGCATGGCACCCCACCACCACTATCTGTTAGGAGAGAACATGGTGCAAAAAAAACTTAGAAGCAATGCATCTTGATAGAAGTATACTACTAAGTACTACTTTGTCCAAAACCTAATGTGATGAGAGAGGAAACATTTTAATTGTAGGGGATAATGAGATAAAGTAAAAATAAAAATCATTTGCTGCATTTTTACCTGTTTCCACAAACTTGTGAAGAGAAGCTTAGAATTAAACCATCTAGTCATTAGAGCGCTTCCCTTGAATAGTTGATTTTGAATTTCAATTTATATATGCTAGACCATTTCAAGCTCTAGTTCTAGGACAAAACTATGCTTTAACATTTTAATTTGGTCCCCAACTACTTCCTGTTATATTAACATAACATGGAATGTTAAACAGGAAGTCCTGGGGGACCAGCTATAACTTGAAATGGTCTACAGCACAGTGGATGGACATACGCATGTCCATTTTCTTTTGCCAAATTTCTATAAATGCTCAATTGCACATAGAATAGTCAAATGAGTGAATGGAAACCTGCTTAATCATAACAGTCTCCTATAGGCAATGAAAGTGTATTTTCTGTTATCACATGTTTCCTGTGTGTCTTGTGTTGTGAACCTTTGTTTTCATAAGCTACCACAAGTCAAGTTGTTTCGAGCCTATCTGCATCAAGCAAAGACTCTGAAACCTGCCTTGACAACTAGCCATTTTGTGCACTGTGGCAAATCCACAGCCTTTAAATGATCATGAAAGTCGAAGTTCACTTACTGAGTGGAACTGTGTTACAATTTCTCTGCATTGGTGCACAGCACCTGAACAATCTTTTGAGAGATGTCCTGAAGAGCACTGAAGTCAGAGACGCTGTACACATGCTGGTCGTAAGGTGCACTGGCAATCTGTTTCAGCTCCCTTTGGTTTGCATCTTTGACACCGATGGCATAGAGTGTGATGCCCTTATTCTTCAGCCTCTCTGCAGAGGGCTCAACGTCGTCATTCGATTTGCCATCTGTGATGACAACAGCAATCTGGGGAACTTTCTTTTTGATGCGGCTTCCTGCACTTTCCACAAAGTGATTCTTCAGGATGAAGTCCAGTGCCTGGCCAGTATATGTGCCTCCACCAATCGGTGATAGCTTGTCAGTGTGCCTACGAATCTGCTGTTTATTCTGATAAGCGTTGAGGCTGAACTCAGTACGTTGAATGCTGCCATATTGTATCATGCCAATACGAACATGATCGGGAGCAACATCAAAACTGTCTTCCAAACTGTGGAGAAACTTACGGATCTGGAAGAAGTCCCAATATCCAATACTTCCAGAACCATCAATCAAGAAAACAATATCAGCCATAGCCTTCTTAGTGCAAACTGAAACAATAAGAAAAATAATTCTCATTAAAGTGGAAATTCACTTCTAGAAACATCAGAAGGTTCCAGAGGTTCACAGAAGACAAGCGCGGCTTTGTCTTTTTTGTGTCAGAAATACAGTAGGCCTACATACTTGTATTTTCTTTCAGAGACACTACACTACAGAGAAGTATTTGTACAGTATCAGCCCATATCCCTGTTCTTTGAGGCTGCGGGATGCTGTTGGTAGTAGACCCCAAAGCCGCTGCCACATGCCGCCATTTGCGCCAATAAGAGTGTCAGCCAAAGCCAGCTAATCATTTTGTGCGCCAAATTGCGCCACCATCCGCCGCTGCATAAAAAAAGCCAGCTAGAATTCTTTGCATGAAATAGTAATAGGCTACTACCCATCACATCGAGACATAAATAAATGACAAACGAAATCAATTTTGCGCACTGTAATCACCACAGTCAAATGCTCGTTGCCTCAATACACAGGACTCATTGAATTGACGACCAAGTGAAATTGCACATAGCCTTTCCAATAGTACTGACTATCTGATGCTCTGCTAATGAAAGAAGAAATGCATTTTTCCCTCGTTAAATTGAAGTCAGCTGAAACGGTGGAAACAAGCAGAAAAGGTAATTTTGTTCTTGTGCGGTGATTCACTTCTCTCATTTCCCCCGCTCACTGTTTTTCAACCTTTCTTTGCAACAGCAACAGGTGTTGGGATGTCGGAAAAACACTGACGTTTGTTTAGCATTGCATATCTGTGTGAGTGAGTTTTCCTAAATTTGGTCACACACTAGCTCTGAAAAGATTTCTGAACTTCTTCTCTCCTCAAGGTCGTGCAGTGGAGCGCACCGGAGATATGATTGGATAGGCTATTAAGGTGCTGTCTTTCTGTGCATTTAAACATTGTATCGTGAAATTCATCAACCGGATCAAGGGATATTGAAGCGTTTGTAAATTTAGTCATTCTTTAATTTATACAACTCAAGGCCAATTTTGAATTTGTTGCATTATGTGTGATGGAACCCCCCCATTTTCAGAAGTATTTCTATGCATAGTCTGTATGGGCAGTATTTTTAGATAGGCCTATCTATAGACAAGAAATGGAAACTTTAGCCATTAGTAGCCATGAACATTTTGGCGGCTCCAGCAACCATTTAGGTTTTGGCTGAGCCGGCTAGCCAGCCAATAGCGTCATCAGCCAGCCATTATCCTCAAAACAAACGGCTTCGGGTCTAGTTGGTAGGTATAATAATGGCAGCATTTGGTACCATGTAGACTGAATTTGCGAGCTAGCA
Organism: Sardinella tawilis; assembly: GCA_030264315.1. Taxonomy (NCBI): domain Eukaryota; kingdom Metazoa; phylum Chordata; class Actinopteri; order Clupeiformes; family Clupeidae; genus Sardinella; species Sardinella tawilis. The sequence goes on along the minus strand of JASCQY010000293.1, from coordinate 13,695,375 downwards.
GCTAATGCTAACTGATTGGTACACAGGAAAAAAAAACATCCTTGCCCTTATCAGTTAGCAATGACTGCCATTTCGTTATTTGGTCTATGTTGTACCAAATTCTGTCATTCTCAGTACCAACCAGACTACGGCATGATTCACTCCAGATAATTCCTTTAAGATAGGAAGCAAATGCATTACCTTTAGGAAGTGGAGTTGGCTGGGGTTTGACCACATCAGTGCACAGCACTTGGAAAATCTTTTTAGAGATATCCTGAAGAACACTGAAGTCAGAGACGCTGTACACATGCTCGTCGTAAGGTGCACTGGCAATCTGTTTCAGCTCCCTTTGGTTTGCATCTTTGACACCGATGGCATAAAGTGTGATGCCCTTATTCTTCAGCCTCTCTGCAGAGGGCTCAACGTCATCACCTGATTGGCCATCTGTGATGACAACAGCAATCTGGGGCACGTTCTTTTTGCCACGGCTTCCTGCACTTTCCACAAAGTAATTTTTCAGGATGAAGTCCAGTCCCTTGCCAGTCTCTGTACCCCCACTTATGTATGCCATCCTGTCAATGTGTTTGACAATCTGTTCCTTATTCTGATAAGTACTGAGGATAAACTCTGTACGTTGAACGCTGCTGTACTGTGCCATGCCAATTTGAACACGATCAGGAGCAACATCAAAGTTGTCTACCAGACCATGGAGGAATTCACGGACACGTTGGAAGTTCTCTTCTCCAATACTCCCAGAGCCATCAACCAGGAACACAATATCAGCCACAGTCTTTTCTGTGCATGCTGGAAGATACATTGTCAATCAAAGTCAAAGAAAAGCAGGAAAATCAATGACACTGCAAATGATCATGATGATTCACAAATGATTCATTTGTGTGGACACATTCTCCCCTTTAGGAGTCATTTAACCATCACTGTGACTATCATATGAAGACTGTGAGAGAGTAGTGTCCAGTGCCCTAATTTAGGGACCTGGACAATATTACCATTCTATGTGCTATTGTTCTACTAATACCGATATATAATAATAATAATAATAATAATAATAATAATAATAATAATAATAATAATAATAATAATAATGATAATATAACAGGGCATCAGAGGACAGGTGGCCAACAGAGCAATAATCAGGGACACAGGTGAGACAGATTATCAGACAGAGGAACATGGGCTGAGTTCAAGATGCATGAAACATAGCAACAGTTAATTTAAAAGACACAGAGGTGAACTGAATGCTGAGGGTCACCTGCTATTTGTTTTATGTTTGGTTCGGTTTTTATCCACCAAACGAAAGAAAACTACGTCGGAAGCCTGTTGCAAGACGTTGCGGCCAAACACGTTGTTCAATTAGTAAACAACACATGACAACGCAGTAAGTACACAAGGTCTCAAGGTCTCTTTTTGCCTGGAAGGCACCGTTGGGGGCAAAGGGTTAGGGTTAGGGATAGGATAGTGCCTTGCAGGCAACGCTGCCTGGAAGGTTCCATTGAGGGCAAAAAAAACGGCACACAAGGGATGTGTACAGGTCAAGTGAGGAGAAGACAAAGAAGTAACCAAAAGCACATGGTGACAGGAAAGGTAGGCCTACACAGGAAACAGAAAAGCCCTCAACCATTAGAGTAACGGTGTGTATAAGTGATAAAGGGTCCCCAAAGAGCTTTAATTCACCCCATAATATGCCAATCAGTTACTACACAGTTGTAGCCTAGATATCTAGACACACCTTAGCGGCAGCAAATATTTTTTACTTAGCGGGTTGGTCTAGCACCACATCATAAGCAAGGCTCCGTCCAACAGTTGGACAGTGCCCTTAAAAGATAATTGCTTCAAAACGCTTTATTTTTGTGGAAAGTTGTTGTGCGGCCTTAGCAAGATAGCGACAGGGCTGTCAACAGTGGGCAAGGAATGGCGATCGTTTGAATAGGCGTTTTGCATCGACTTTGTAGGAGTTTGACTAGGGTTTTGACTAGACCTCAGATTATTTGATGTCATACATGTAGTCTGGCTTGTCAGGCTAACAAAGTGGTAAATTAACCCAAAATGTTAGTAGTGTAGCCTACATGCTTTTAAGCCAAAACGTCCCTAAAATGACCATTCCTCAATATTGTGACAGTACGATGACTGTACTCACCTGTAAAGCATTTTCTTATGCCCTCTCTGACGTCGCAGACTTGATCCGCTGTGCATGAAGTTCTCTTACATGTAAACAGACCATTTAAACAGCTGCACTTCTCGATACAGTTGTCCTTCATTACTGTCTCACCAGACTGCAGAATGACATAAATTCACATGCTGATACATTTCTCCATTTTATTTAAACCTTTATGCCTATTGCTTTATTCTATTGTTTGTTTGTTTGTTTTGAAAAGTAATAATACAACAACAATTCAGATACTACAACAACAATGCTGATAATACAGTTATTATTACTTAATAAAAATAAATGTAATAGTGAAAAAGTAATAGTAACAGTAACAGTAGTAACTAGCTGACCAGCTAGCACTGTCTGTGATGAAATATGTTTCATCCCAAGGTCTTTATCCTGAATTGATAAAGAAAACATGGCAAAAGAAAGAACAGAAAAACAGACACACACACCTTGTAATAGCGTCCGTCAACCACACAGCCACATATCCCGAATGGCCTGCATTCTCCACCATCAAACTTAAAGCCATCCTCACACTCGCATCCCTCGTGGCAATGTGAGCACTTCTGAGGTGCAGTGAGACTGGCACAGGTGGTGGAACAGGTATCGGCACAGAGCTCATACTGACTGTTCTTCGGACACTGCATAGCTACAAAAGAGAGAGAGACCGGTGTGGATTGAGAGGAGAAAATGGAAATTGTTCAAGGCAAGTAATAAAATGATATCTATCTGAAGTTGTCTTTACTCATCAGATAACATGCGGGCAATATTAGGGCCACTCACGACAGAATGTTTTATTTCGCCAGTTGTCAACCGAAGCCCCTAAATGCTGACAGGCAGCGACGTAGTTCTGCAGGTGTTGGCATAGGATATCTTTACTCCCCCCTTGCTCCGCCACATCTTTCGCACATTTCTCAAAGTACTGCTTGGGGGGCACCGTGGCGTGGCATTTTGAAAATGGACCCTTCTTGTCTTTCAAGATGGCGCACAACTCTCTGACCTTATTTGGCTGGCCAGGCGGTGGAGTGGGACACTGGGTCCCACAGCCTGTCTGGCATGTCACACCCGTCTTTATAACCCAGCCCTCAACGAAGGCTTCTGTCGAACAGGCTTGGTCACTTCCAGGCAGGGTGAAGTCATCAACTGGGTCATCATTGTAGTTACCACAGAGGCCTAAAAACATGCCTTTGTAGGAGGATGGTATCTCCACTTTGACCATGGAGATGGTGTCATAGGTCACTACCAAGCTGAAATCTGTGCGTAGAACAATGAAGAGTCCATTCTGATAGACTTGCACAGTCCCATCATCCAGCTGGACAGGGAGATTCACTCTGATGCTATCCATCTGTCAGTAAATACAGAGAAAAGCACAGAAAAGTCATGAAAGGAGTGGGCTGTGTGGCTATTTGTATTTTGTAGGAATTTGTTTAGACATTAGGACACAACAATCATTTAGTGAGACAATTACCATAACTTCCCAAATTCTTCCAGGAAGCATGACAATGTTGTGGCCATGGATTTTTATTTGGACACTGCGGGTTACTGTTGGATCATTGGCTTCAGATTCTTTATGGATCTCCACACTGAATGGAACCCTCCTATCACTGTTGTCTTGGGTGGCCTCTACCATTTTGTACACACAGTTACCAGGGATGCTAAAATGCCTGTTGTCAAATGTATGATAGTGTCCCGTCCCAGATACTGAGCAAGTTGCTCTGCCGGTGGGAAAGCAGTCCTTAGTCCCGTCCTGAATGCGACACACTTCATCAGGCTCACAGGAGAAATCACGCTGACACTGAATCCTGCTATCGTTTCCACACACACAACGTCCCTGACACTGGTCTCCAAGGAAAAACGCCTGGCCTTGCTGGTAGTAGCGGCCATTGTGCTCACAACCACACTGCTCTTCTGGCACACACTGATCGTCACTCTGAACGAAGCCGTCGTCGCACACACAGCCCTCCCTGCAGATGGTGGTAAATGGGCAACTCACAGCCTCTGTCCCCTTACACGTTGCCAAACAGTTGTCAATAGCACACACAGAGTAGTGGCTGTTAGCTTTGCAGGCCAGTGCTGTCAAAAAGAAACCACAAATAAAATACCTCTGTGTGATACAAGTGTGCAAACATAAAGATAATGACAAACTAACAACTGTAGAGAACTCCTGTCACTACAACTGTGACATGCTCAACAAAATTTTGTTTATTCATGGGCCATTCAGTTGTTCAATGCTGCACATCAATGGTGGTGAGACACTGACTTCTGGGCCCAAGAGAGCTTCTAATCATACCACATATGTTGTGTTTCCCCTTTTTTTGTACTTTTGGTGATTCTTCAATCTGATTTGGACAACTACTGTACTTCTAGATTGTCTATCTAGAGGAAATCTGTTACTTACAGTATAGTTTATTGCCAATTTTGTTGTTTTGTCCATTTCAGTTTTATACTCTATACCACTTTGTACCGCTCACTTTTGCACCATACACCCCCCCCCCCCCCCATTTTTTTATGCACAACTGGCGAAGAAACTGATTTAATTTCACTGCATTTTTTACAGCAGTAATCAAGACAAATAAACTCCTTGTATCCTTGTATCTATCAATTGTTTTAAATTGTGTCAACGCACTTTGTGTTGGAAGTAGTGTCACATCACCGTTATATTCTAACACAGCATCAAGAAGAGTAACCACATGTGCAGAACTCTTGATTCTAAAAGTTGTACTCACGACAAAATGCTTCTGTTCTCCAGACGCCGACCTTGGCTTTGGCTTCCTGGCACACGGAGGTGTAGGTGCTGAGGGCATTGCAGAGTGCAGAAGAGTGGCCCTGGTACATGCACATGTCATAAACACAGTCATTGTAGTACAGCGCTGGATTCACTTGGCTGTGGCAGTCCTTGAAAGGGCCAGTCTTGTCTGTGAGGATGCTGCATTTTTTCTGGAATGGCTCATTTATCTTTGAGTTGATGTCACACTTAGGGCAGGACTTGCCTTCACAAGTGTCTTTGCAGCGAGAGTCATCTTTCACTTTCCAGCTGGTGCCGAACTCTGTTGGGTTTTCGGCAGGGGTTTTGCTGGGTGTGAGCATGTCATCTCGGCTATTGCCATTGAAGTTTCCACACAGGCCCCCTAACACTCCACTGTAGGTTGTTGGGACAGTAACTGACACATAACTTCTCCAGTCGAACTGCATTTTCAAGGCAAAGTCCGTTTTCACCACTCCAGCCTTGCCACTTCGGAAAACTGACAGTCTATCTGTCAGTGCCAATGGCAAATTTACAAATACGTCGTTTAGCTTTACAGGGAGACAAAGTATTTCATGTCAGTTCACAGAGAATTTGCAGTGAAATGCAAAGCTGTATAATCACTTGTCATGAACTGCTACCACAAAAACTTTTGAAATTATTATGTCCACTGCTAGTTTATCATGAAGTCACTGTGCATCAGCTCGTTTCTTCACAAATGAAAAAACTTACCATCACTTTGCCAGGATCGTCGCTGCTCAAAATAATGGTGTATCCATAAACTTTTATCAAGACTGTCTTGGTGTATGCCACTGCCTTGTTTCGGCCTCTGTTCTCATTTTGGACTTGCACCTCAAATGGTTCGAGAGTTGAATCTGCAGTGTTGATTAATTTGGACAGGTAATACGTACAAGTACCCTGGAAGTCAAATTTCGTACCATCGAAAGAGCGGTAGTGTGGGTCTCCGGAGCCGCTGCAGGTACCATAAGACTGTGGATAACAGTCTCTCACGCCGTTCTTCAGCGAACACACTTCAGAACGCTTACATTTGGTGTCAATGCACTGAAGCTGTCCAGACTTACATGTGCATTTTCTAGTGCACGTGTCGTCTGCCCAAAATGTGTGCCCTGCAGGGTGATAACGTCCTTCACTGGTGCAGCCACAGGAGGCCAGTGGCACACACGCGCCACCACTGAGGACAAAACCCTTGTTGCACTGGCAGCCCTCCACGCAGGGCGACTTGCAGGTGGACGGAGCGTCTCTCTCGGCACAGGAGGCTGCACATGCTGGCCCACATGCCTCGTAGTGGCTATTTGCAGGACAGTCCATCGCTATGAGCAACAAGAGTGAAGGACAAAAATCACTTGGATATCATACAGTGCTAACAAGTCTAACAGACTATAAGGTGTTTTTTGCCCTCAACGGTGCCTTCCAAAATCTAGGTAGGTGAGGGTTAGGGTTAGGGTCAGGGAAGTGCCTATCAGGCAACGCTGCCTGGAAGGTTCCATTGAGGGCAAAAAACACCATCGAGCATAAGAAAGTAATGTTGTAATTTGTTCTAATGGTGTCATATTTACTTAGATACACTTACGGCAGTTAGCAAGAGTTCTCCAGCCATTAATCCTAATGCCATGGGCCATACATGCAGACACATAACTTTCTATGCTGTCACATAGGAAGCTTATGATGCCTTGATTGATGCAGGTGTCATACACACAGTTGTTGAAGTACATGTCAGGGTCAATTTTGCTAATGCATTTAGCAAATACGCTTTTGGGATTAGTGATGAGGCCACAGTATTTTTCCCCACTATATTTCTTTTTCTGAGCTGCCGAGCAACTGGGGCATTTCCCTTGACAGTCATCATGACAGAACAAATCACCATCGTTCACTTTCCAGCTCTTTGCAAACTCCAGGGCTGAGGAAAGTTGATGTCCAGAATGGCTGGTCCATTCATCCATGCGGTCTCCATTGAAATTTCCACACAGGCCGCCCAATGTACGGAAGTAACTGCTTGTTACTGTGATGTCCAGCCTCGTATTCCAGTCGTAAGATAATGTCAAGCCGAACTTTGTAGTTAGAATGGCATTCCTGCCTCTTTGGATCACCTGGAGTTTTCCACTCGCCAGACTTACTGGCAGGTAAACAGTCTCACCATCCACCTTGTGAAGAACAAGTTGGTTACTGAATTTGGAACAATGGAACAGCTAAATGATTTTAGATAATTGATTAAACTTGTTCAGTTCAGTGTTAGAGGTTCGGATCTGGTTGTCCTCTCCTTCCGCTTGTTCCAAAAGCCTCAAAACGTCATGCAGTTGTAGCAGGGTAGACCTTGCCTGCTCTTTGGCCTGCCATGAGTTAATGGGGCGGGGCTTAATTGGCAAGATTGCCTATTTAAGCACCCTGATGGCAAACAGCCGTGTTGGCTCTGGTTTGGCCTGTCTGAAAGC
>JASCQY010000293.1:13631690-13645156 GCA_030264315.1 Sardinella tawilis | reverse complement strand
ACACACACACACATACACACACACACATACACACACACACACACACACACACACACACACACACACACACACACACATACACTTACACATATGTGTGTTTGTCAGGACCTGACCCCCCTCATCTGTTGGGCAGAGCCTCATCTGCTCTGGAGGCTCCCTGGCCATCTCTGTCTCCTCTCTGTGGGCAGCAAGCGGACGGAAGCCCGGCTGAACTCTTCCAGGGACTTTTCTCTGCTTCAAGGCCAGCGTGTGTTTAGTGGACTGGACTGGACTGGACTGGCCTGCATGCAGTGGAGTGGAGAGGAGTGGAGTGGAGTGTGCCTTAGTCAAACCGTCCAGAAACAAATGAGTACAACTGCAAAAAATATTTTGGCCAATCTTGACTTGTTTATGGATAGAGGGAAATAGTTGAGAAGCATGTTCTACTGCATAGTTCTGGGGTTGCTCACCAGAATCATTGGATTCCTCAACTCGGTTGCTGGTTCTCGTATTCCGGAACCGGCAGGAACCGACACTGAACACAGGAGGACTGTCTCTGTAGTCAGTGAGCAGCACACAATGAGTATGGTGAGCCACCATAGGAGCACCTCAGCTGAAGGAAGTCATTGAACACAGTTACATGCAGGGACTATTCTGGTTTTAAAACGGAACAGTGGCGCTATTCGGTTTCGAAATTCGATATTGACTCCAGTCATGTAAACTCCTCTTTATGGTGATATGCGGACTTATGGTGATAGAGGTTTCTGTGTCGCTGCCCCCACCCTCTGGAACAATCTACCTCTCCACATATGTCATGCCCCCACACTAGTGTGCTTCAAAAAGCATCTGAAAACACACCTGTTCACTGAGGCGTATGTTCTCTAAATCCCCCTCTCCCCCACTACACCCCGCCCCCCCTCACACACACACACACACACACACACAATGCCCCTATCCTTTTTGTAAAGTGGCCTTGAGTTTCTTGAAAGGCGGTATATAAATCTAAGCCATTATTATTATTATTATTATTATTATTATTATTATTGTTGTTGTTATTATTTCTGTTTGACATCAAACAATTTGGTCGTATTTCTGACATAACCCGAATATCACCAATATTCCGTATAAGCTTACCGGAATTGTCCCTGCATGTAACTGTGCTCATTGCGCTAAATATGTTCCAATTATTCCTAAGAGAGGCCTGCTATCTTATGATCCTTTGCACACTTTGATTACTTTGTGCAAAATGATGATCAGTGTGCATTAGTCTTCTCCCGGGAATCCTTTGGCACACACAGTACAGTACTGTAGGTACAGTCTACTCTAACCTGAGGCACATTTATCATGGCAAATGTGGATTCTTTTGTCTTTCTACTTTATGAATACTGCAAAACTACTCACCTCATGGTTCTCGAGCATCCTTGGTGGACTTCTGTTCAGTGGTGCCACAGATCGTATATGTTTCAGTTGTATTTTTGAGATGTTATTTAAACACACAGTCCTTGTGCCAGGTCACAGTAATTTGTCTGTTTTACCTCTGTATCTATTTACCAGTGCTAAGGGTTTATTAGAAGCCTGTGTCTGTGCCAATAGGTTGCGTGTTCCTTTATAGGAGAAGGTTGGTGTGAATCAATCAGTCACCCTGCTGTTAGAGGTCACCAAGTGCAGTCAGGAGAGAAAAGAATGAGAAAGTTGATACAGCATAGACCAAATACTGCACTGGCAACTAACATTGAGTGAAGGATGCATAGTATCGTACTTTCTGTTTCACTTCACTATGCCCCATTCAGGTCACATGATTTATTATTTATAATATGGTCTATGTTGCATCAAATTGTGTGGTTCTTTTTACAAACAGCATTCAATGACCTTGGACAATTAGGGTTTTTGATTGATTCACACTGTAAAGTATTTCTCTTTCTGTCTAATGTCTGAATCACACACAGAATGACCCCACTAGCAAGTTGGTGATGGTGATTGATTGAAATGTTATGTTTTGAGTTATTACACACTGATACAGTATGTAAATAAACACTAAATTAAGGAAAGCTGTGAAAATGCTATAGCCTTGCTGTAAATGTTTTTACAATAAACACATCAATGTCCCAGAACTACTTAATACTACTGTATTTGCCTATCTAGTCATCTACTGTGACAATGACCATATGACTTAATGATTACATGAGCTATGCTGTGTAGAATAGATGGTGCTAGAGTGCATACACTAACCAGTATGTAAGAGGTGTGTGTGAGTGAGAGAGAGAGAAAGAGAGAGAGAGAGTATGTGAAAGCATGGAGCTGTGCGTAGCAATCCTGTGGTCAAGACGTGAATAGAGACTCAGGACAGAGGTCAGTCAAGAGGTGTAATGGTCTGGCTTCCACCACAATTTTGATTCTAGCATTTACTAAACAAGCTGATTCCGTTTAACACAAATTCCCTGCCAGGTAGATCAGCTAATTTGTGGAATCAGTTGAGTGAACCAAGAACCAAGACCAAGACATAGTAGAACTTCCACAGATCTGGGCCAGTGATGGTCCTGTTCAGGCCCAGGGGACCTCAGAGCTGTGCACATTCCGGAGCTGCCCAGCCGCATGGAGCTCCACACAGCAGCACATGAATCGGATTCAAGAGCGGAGGCTCCATGTGTCACACACAGACAGAAATACAAGGAAAGGACAGCAGTCTAGTCATATACTGTATAACTTTATTGATTTGAATGTATTGACTTGAATAGTCTTTGCAGAGGGCTGATTTCTTACATGGGGGAGACTCACACACAGGGGTGTTCACTAACAGAGCTGATCTCCATGGTCTCATAGGTTAAAGGTCAGAGGTTATACATCCTGTTTCCTTTGTAGCTCTGGAGGCTTCCTGGAATAGGCCTCATGTGAGCCTGTCTAACAGGAAGCTTCAGGTCAGAAATCTTGTCCCATGACAATGTGACAAATGACAGAAAAAAAACAAGACAAGGGAATTATGCAATTGACAGAAAATAAATAAATGCATTTGAAGGTCATTTCCATATACAAATATACTTTCTTATGAAGCTTATGATACAAGCAAATCCTTTTGCCTTGGACATATCATTTACAAAATAGATTATACATTATGTTAAAGGAAGCTCTTTGATAGAAATATACAAATTAGAGGAGTGCTCTGGCTATATTTCTTATTCTATAATGTGATGTTTATATATTTATATATTAAATAAAGTCGTATAATTTCCCATAGAGAGTTCTGTTCTGAATGCTTCTGCCTGTCTATGAGTAGGACAGAGTCCACTCAATACCACACTTAATCAAGAGTAACTGCAAGCGATCCCAAGCAAAGTGGCAAATAATTCACTATAAACAGATACTGAATCTCCATATACACTACAAATGTGTTTTCTAAAATATTGTCAGTTATATAGTCAGAGGACAAATGACTTCCTCTTTTAACTTAACAAATATTTGACGTAAAAATGCTATGTCGACTTTATATGGAAGACAAAAAAATAAATATTTCATTTTCTTAATCATTCTAAAAGGTAGTTTTGCTAATCTACTGTAAGTGGCTTTAGAAATACAACCTAGCTTTCAAATGGCTGACATATTCATCTGTTAAAGGCACTTTCTTAGAAAACATCAGTTACATCACAGTAATGGAGTTGACAATATGTACAGTTCGAATATACAAATACAATGAAGACCGTGTTAGCATCTAGATTCCATTTCTGAATAAATACCTGTCTCACTCATATACGCCGTATGCCTGCATGACTTCTTTTCTAACAGAAAAAAAAATCCTGCATAGGCCTATGGTATTTCTTTGGTTTGGTGTTTTGGTAGACGTGCCGGCTGGTCAATTCTCAGCAACCCCTTTCCTGCACTACGTAAACAAATGAGATTGAGTTCAGTTGAGTTCAATGAAACTGTTCCCAGTGTGGTTGCCATGTTTGATGACAGAGGAACCTAGCTATGGGAGTTAGCACATGGTGGCGCCGTTAGCGTAGACCTCTGCTGCTTTGTGATAGTGGTACAGTATGCATACTGGAATGTATGTATCGCTCTGCAGTCTTACACAGCGCTGGACACTGAACACACAACCGCAACTGTGAGACAGCACTGGAGGCTGTATACAGCATGACTGAGAAAAGCCCGATTGCAAGCAACACTACACACTACCCTCATGAATCTATCGCTCCCCTTCTGTAGCTACGCATTAGGCGGTTGAATATTGACCTGACAGGCAGACAGACAGACAGACAGACGTAGAGATGGCGGATTAAGAGCACTTCCTGTTAGAGCTGGAATAAAACACACATACAATCTTCCCTATAACCTTTACATAATCCACGTACATCGCAGCTGTACGAATGCGATTCTTTTATAAGTTTCTCTATACACATGCATTGATATACAGTACACCACCCCTAGGACTACTGAGCAGAGACCATATGGGACTGTACCCCTCTTTACTTACCACCTTATTAAGCAGCTGAGTGGCCTATTATCAGACTAAAACAAAATAAAGGCATAGCGATGGGCCAGAATGCCACTCTGAAGCACTAAAGCAATCTAGTGATGTTTACGTCACTCTGCGTGACGAGACGAGAATAGAAGACGAGTTATGCACACGTTCCAGGCAAGAAAATAAACATACTGTATGGCAGCACACATGACACAACAAAAGACACAAAACAGCCAGAAAACACATCATGTTTTGGCCTCTCATTTTAAATATATGTATATAAATGGTGTATACTGTATATAGCAGCCATACGGATACTGGGATCAGGTCTTGCGTAGGTGCGGGAGGGGTGGGGGGTTGTCATGGCAACATTACAAACACGGAGGAAAGCTGTGGAATTGTGGGTCACCACTGTTTCCGCCTCATCTCCACTTTCATGGACCTCTCCGTCCGAAAGGCAGCGTGTCCTATGTTGCGCCGCTGACGCCATCGGCCACAGTGCTGCGGCAGCAGCACTTCTACCAGTTTGAGCAGGTGCTTCAATGGGTGAGGAATCTGTCAGCGAGTCAGTTAGTCATTCTTTCAGGCATCTCCTCCTCCCCGACCGAAAAGGCACTGGCTCGAGAAGTCTATTATGGGATGTTTTCTTCCCACAGGCACTTGAGAGGCCGTGCTGATTTAAGGCGAGTCAATATCTTAACTGGGGGTGGCACAAGTCTCATAAATCTCTTCGGTCCATTTTTTGAGCGTTCACAGAGCGCACCTGGGTCCGTCTCAGGAGGCTGCTGAAGGAAGTGTGTGTGTGTAGGGATAGGGGAGGGGGTGGGGTGGGGTGTGGTCTGTGTGCTGCATGCTGCAGTCTCTCGTGTTCCCCTACGTGGAGTCAACATCCATCCCACCGGCACCGACAAACAATGGCACGAGGGGAGGAAGCCAGAGGCATCACAGGAAGGGCTGAAGGTCCGGAGGGGTCTCAGGTGGAGGTGGAGGATGGGGGGGGTGGGGGGGTGGGGGGGGGGCAGGTGTGTGACGGAGGGATTGGAAAAGAAAGGGGTTTAAGGAAATGGAGAGGGTGGTGGTGGGTGGGGGGGTGGTGGTGGTGGTGGTCCATCATCGGCAGGCGCAGGAGTCCACGGTCATGTTGGGGTAGACCTTCAGCACCACGTTCTTGTCCTCGTCCAGGAAGAGGATGCTGAGGGGAGACATCTTCTCGGGGACGCAACAGGGCTCAGGGATGCCCGGCACCACCCCCACTGCCCGCACGATGCTCTGGATGGTGGCATGGTTGGAGGGCTTCAGAGACTGGAAGAGAGGAAGGCAGAGACACATAAAGAAACAGGACAGGATATGTTAAAGTCGACTGCTTTTGTTTTTCGATCACATGCTCGGTCTGTCAATCTTAAGTGTGAATAACAAAGAAGACATCTCTCAGCACACAGAGGGTCCTTGCAGAAAGAGATACACATTGATTAGATGAAAGTAGATTAGTAGAAAGTAAAACTGCTTTGACAAAACAACTGTTAATTACTAAAGGAATGTACAAAAATCAGGATACATACTGTATACTGCAGTTGATAAAACTCAAAAATTATACCTGATACCTGTGGGCCTATTTGACAGCAAACACCTATTATAGATGAACATCAGTAATGCTTATATTATGATACCCCAACCTTAACCCTATCTTTATCATATCATCACTTATCATCACTCACAAAAATGTGATCCTTAATAAAAAAGAACAGAGCCAAACAAAACAGTACAGAGCATGAAAAAAGAGAAAATGAAGTGACATTGTTCTGCCACCACTTTCTTGACAGATGTAGTACACAAGACAGCATTTGATCTAACTGATATTTCAGATTGAATACTAAGCATGGCTCCTATCGAATCAGCTTTCGCCACAAAAATGGGTAATTTTGATTGACCAGTTTTCGTTCGCTATTATGTTACACACATATCCCACAGGGTGGCGCTTTAACCTAATTTTGTAGGTTGCGAAGTGAGACCGTGCCGTCATTAAAACGTCAATAAACATGTAATAAACAGACAGACACAGCATGACACAGCAATTGATGCAAACGCATACAGAGAGAGAGAGAGAGAGAGAGAGAGAGAGAGAGAGAGAGAGAGAGACTGCTTATGTACTTTGAACTGATGTTTACCAACCTTTGGCATTGGGAATTGACAGGAGCCCGCACAGTAGTAAGCATCAAAGGATTTCGGGGAGATAATCCACTCGCTCCAGCCAATGTCAGCGAAATCCACCTTCAAGTACCGTCGCGCGCAATTACGCGGCTCATTCCATTGCTTCTTGCGCGCCTTCTTGATGGTCTGTTCGTCAAACTGTAGGAGCGGGTTCTTGTGCCGGTGGTTTTTGCGTGCTTTTTTACGTGGCCTTTTGGCTGGCTTGCTCTCAACGGGGTCGTATGGACTAGTCTCGTCCCACCCATTAACATCATATGGATACTCCGGGCCTGGGAGCTCGTTGTTCTGCAAAGGCAGGAGGATGTTGGCTGACCGTCTCCTCCTGCTATGGAGTCCCGGAATGACCGTAGCTTTGTGTCTTTGCAACGTCGAGACTACGCTTTCGGGCTCGGATATGGCTGAGTCGTTGGCATAGACCAAAATGTAAGGTGTTCGGTCTAACAGCAATTGTTTCCAAGGCCCTTTGCCTTGCGAATTAACATCGACGCCTATTAGAAGTTCGTCGTGGTGTTTGGCCTGATTAATCACGCGCGTAATGTCCTTCCACTGCCAGGAGATGAAATCCCTGTGCACTGTAGAGACATTTACTCGGAAGTGGCCGAGAGTTCTGATGTTGTTGGCAACTGAGGCAAAACTCCAGATGCCCAACTGAACGTGCCCACGATGCCGGAGACCATGGCGCACGCAGCCGTGAGTGCGGTTGTGGAGGTCCCCTATGTAGTAGTGCAGAGTGGCAGAAAGCACTTTCTCCGTCTTGGTGAGAGATGTTAAGTTGAAGATCTGCAAAGGCTTGTTGTTGATATTTCCTGTTGAGGAGGTGAAAAATGTACATGAATCAATTTGTAAGATCAATATATTGCAAAAGTAACAAATCACTGGAGCTGACCAAAGAACTCCACAAGGCCACTCAGATTCCAACAAATGTGCATCCTTCCATCTGCGTTGCCCAAACCGCCGGTAGAGAGCAGTACTTTCTAAGACATTGAGACAGCGAGTTTGCTTAGTTTACTTGCTGGAGCAAAGTGCAGTACCAAATGACTACAACTACAGCGACTGAATGCGTTTTAATGATAGAAATCCCACCAATCCATGCACTGACACCATATAGGCTACAGTACGTAATTAAAACAAGTCAGGTTCATTTAATTTAAACGAATGCAAACGCAATGTACTCATGCGTAGAAATGTTCAACTAATTGATCATGTGTAATAACAAAATTAAACTACGACGTTTTATATGAGAAACTAGCTCAAATTTAAATTAATGTTTGGTCCAGAAGTAGGCCTACAGCCAAGTTATTGAGGAAACGTGTCTGGAAATTCCATTCAACTTCCCCCTACGCTTCGACGATCAACAGGTGGATCCACAACTCGAGCGGCAGACAAACAAGTGCAGCTCTGCAGCGAATCGGTGTCATACAAATATTTCATTGTAGGACGACCGTAAAACAACTAGGCAACGAAATATCGCAACCGGGGGTTATAGTTATCATGACAAATTAACTGTAAAACTTGCCGTTTTCAACCTCACCGGAAAACCTATTGCAAAGTGTTACATACCCAAGTGCGCTCTGAAACTTCGAACAGTATTCCCGTCCTTGAAGGGAAAACCTGCCTGGTTATACTTGGTATAAAGCATCTGCATGTGTTCGGACACCGTGTCCTGTGGACTTAAGTCGTCCTCTGCTTTTTTGGCGTGCTGGTCATGGTCTTGGGCGTCCAGGACAAGTCCCAATTCCAAGTCCTTACTGAGCCCCGTAAAATGCTCTTTTAAGCGATCGCAGTATCCCAAGTACAGATAGCTCCATCCAAGAAGCAGGACAAACACACGCTGACAACTCGCCATGCTTCGGTGTCAGTCCGACTGCAGAGCGTTGACGAATATCAAAGTTCCTCTAGGCTGCAGCTGCAGAGATTGTCCCCGAATTGCTGTCTGTCGTGTGAGAAACCATCACCCGGCTAGGGTGAGAGCAGCGCAGAGTTACGTTCAGACACTGGGGTGAAGGCGGTGAACTCTCCTCCAACACAAGTGTTGTAAATCCTGAGAGCGTCAGTGCGCCGGGGGATGTTCGTGCAAATTGAGGTCCTCCACCTTGCAGTTGACTGTAGGGGTCCAGCGGGGTAGTCCCTATGGTTTTGTATCTTAACTATGGGCTGATGTCGGAACCGACAGCCAATCGCATCCCTTCTCAGCTTTCATAGAAAGTCAAGTCCGTTGTGCTTGTAATATATAGGGGTTGAGAGAGCTGTTGAGTATTCCTCTCCAACACGGAAACCGCGCAAGAGTGGGGCAGAGAGGGAGGGAGAAAAGACACGGAGAAAGAGAGAGAGAGACAGAGAGAGAGAGAGAGAGAGAGAGAGAGAGAGAGAGAGAGAGAGAGAGAGAGAGAGAGAGAGAGAAGGCTATTTATGGTTTAACATCTCTGGATTGATTCTATCATCAATAATAAAGGTGTTCTGTGAGAATTCAGAAGGTGAAATTTATCTTTGCGATACAAAATGAATTACATTGTTGTGATGCAAAAGGTAGGCTACGACTAAAAGTAGGGCTAAGGCTTGAAATTGAAATAACTCCTGGCTAAGGAAAGTAACAATGTCTGTTTTTCGCTGTCTTAGCGCTAGACCAGACGTATGATAAAATGTCCCCAGTGAGCGATGGCATGACTCATTTTCTACTGTTTGGAGTGGCCGAAGGTAAGATCCGTGAAATGTTTCACAGCAAAGCTGTGTGTCTGGTGTGCCGCACTGAATGCCGTGGCTTATTGGCGGCATTAACGGCTCTCGCTCCTATTTACTCGAGTTCAATAGAGTTAAGCACACGCATCCTGTACGTGACGGTCTAATCCGGATGCCCCATCGCATCCCCTACACGCCAGATCCATGCGCAGTCTTTAAATACGGCCCCTCTCACTCACACCGTTGGACTCACAGCAGGACCGATATCCCCACACCAGGGTTCTACGATTATAGAGTAGTGGCACTTTGATCCAATTCGCCATTTAGGTGCCGAGCTCAATGCATGGAGTTAGTATTTCCTTTTAATTCAAACCTTGCGCACAGTGATTTCTCGTGATTTTTCAAAATTGTATCTATAGAATGATCTAGGCACAGGCTATATGTTTACATTATAGAAAATTCGCCCGTATGTGAGGGAAAACATCTGCTTTGGTTTTATTTATTGTGGTTCATTTATTATGGCATGTGTCAAGCTAAAGATTAAACCACTTTGCATGTGTGTATGAACACGTCCATCATTTTAACTGGCGCATGTGGGGTGCTTGCCTTGTGTGTATGCGTGTGTGCGTGTGCATCTGCTGCGGTAGGCAGCTTCCGCACTTCCATCTCGTTCTGTGAGTAAGCTCAGGCTGTGTGAAGCCAAACCAGTTTTACAAACGTGTTTGACGGAGCGACCCTTCAGAGATAACCACCATCAAACTTTCCCAACGGAGGGTTTGTTCCAGTCCACAGGAGTGCGCAGGATGCATTTACCGGCTGGGCAGGCGGATCAGATAGGTTGCAAAAGTTAAATCCCGAGTAACCTGTGCGGAATGCAAGAATTTTGAGGTGGACTCGCGAGGAAGGGTGAGGATGAAATTCTGGACACATCCTTTAACCATGCCAACAAACCGGTTCCAGAATCAACTATGACAGCATGCGTGCCTTTTCGTGCGCAACAATTATCCATCAGGCAGTATTTGTCGGGGAAAAAAATCATTTAGCACACACAGCAGCACCCCCATGACTGTCTAAGCCTCCAAAAGGAACCCATTAAAAGATCGTTCATTCGTTGTTATTCTTGTCTAATTAAATACTTCCCCCCACCCGCCCCTTTGATAAAAATCAGTTCTGGGCTCTGGGACCTTATTTTGAGGGGACGCCTATAATCAGGGTTAAAAAAAAAGTCTGGTGGCTGCAGCAACGACCTGGAAGAGCCCCAAACCAGGAAATGGGTACAAGCCACAGGCTCTGGGTATTTTGAAGTCTATTTTGTAAATGTGAGTCTCTCATGGTTTGGAAAAAGAGTCATTATTGAGTGACTAATATGCAAATGATGGAGAATCTGGGTGCAATGCAGAACTAGTTCTGCCTCTGTCTTTCTCTCTCTCTCTCTCTCTCTCTCTCAAATGCATAGTGTTTTTCCATCTCAGCTCATAGACAGGGAACTAGCTATGAGCTGAACGAAATGAAAAGAGACCCCCCCCAACACACACACACACAAACAAACACTGTCTTTAATTTGTTTAGATAAACAACAGAAACATTTTCTTGGGCCAAGCTGCCACAACATCAGCCCTACGTCGCACACCTCTGCCCGCTGGCACATGAGACCAGCTCCTCAGGAGCAGAAGTCAGCCACACATGAGACACAGAGAGACAGAGAGAGAGAGAGAGAGAGAGTAGGTCTACAGTACTCCTCTGTCACTGTCCAACTGTCAGCACATGCTAGAGAAGAGACAACACTAGAAACATTTATAACAGGACCCTATTTCTTCTCAAGTAGTTCTGGCTCTGTGTAGCACATCATTTAACTAGAACGTTATTGTTTCCTATTATTCTTACACTGTCCTGTTCCGAGTGGGTGGTTCTGATTCCTATTTAGGACTGAATTCAAACCTCACTCAGTAATGTCCCTGCACCACACACAGTAGCTAGCCTAGCATTGCACACACATGGCTTGCATGGCCTCAGTCACACAGAGCTTAGCAAAAGAGCAAGTGTGACAGTGGTGCATTCTGCGAGAGAGAGAACACAAGTAAAGTGAAGTAAGGTCAAGTAGTATACTCTTCATGGTAGTGCACACAGAGCAGTATTCAGTGTGCTTGGACCGGAAGTGGTGGGCTGAATCTACAGTTGGCTCTCATTGGACCCCAGTGCTCAAGCAAAGGCGGCGGTGTGATGTTTGCATTTATGAATTGTGATGGTATTGGTTGAGGGCTTGGGGATATTTTTGAAACGTTTGAGGAAGGCCACACACACACACACACACACACACACACACACACACACACACACACATACACACACACACACACACACACGCGGCTCTAACCATCTTCCTTCTGCACTCTGCCCACGCTTCCCTACAGCCAGATGTCGCTCACCAAATGTACTCACGCAAATGCATACACACTCGGTCACACGCGCACACACACACCAATATAACCGATATGGACACACACACTGACTCAGACAGACAAACAGACTGACTGACTTACAGAAACACACATACAGTAGACACACACATCAAAACAAACACAAACCCACACATAAACAAATACCAATATCCAGACGCGATGTACATATGTGAACCAATGCACAAACACATACATGCAATGCAACATACACACACACACACACACACACACACACACACACACACACACGCACACACACTGAAGCCTAAGTGCAGTGGCCTAAAACAGCTTTTACACAACTGAAATGAGAGGCTTCAGGCTGGGTTTAACAGGGCTTTAATTGCAGAGTGCTGGGCAGCCATTGGCTCTAGGTTTTCCTCCGGGTGATGTGGTCATAGATGACGACTTGAGTGTAGAGGTCCGACTGCAGGGGGGTTCTGGATGAGTTATCACCAGGGGAAGCCTGAGGGGGGTATGAACAGATAGAGAGAGAGAGAGAGAGAGAGAGAGAGAGAAGAGAGGGAGGGAGAGAGAGGCATTAGATCAGACCTCCATTGTAAAACCGAAATCTCTCTCGTCTTACATGAGCTGCCATGCTGTCCAACTACAACAACAATCAATATCCCATGTAAATTTAGTGTACTCATGATCAGTGTGTTGTTTCCTATGGATTGTAGTGTACTGTATACCCTGCTTGAGTATGCACTGTATATACAGTGTGGACAGGGAGAGGCACACACACACTCTGGGGGGGCTCCTGTGGCCCACTGGTTAGGGCCTCTGACTCGTGGCTGATTCCATCACCAACGAGTAGGGGGGAAAAAAAAAATTGGATTGATTGCTCTCCCATGCCCAGCTAGGTGCTGTTGGGCAAACTGCCTAACTAACCCCCCCTCCCCCATGGCTGCCCACTCTGGATTAGGCTGTGCTTCACCATGTGTGTGTTTAGTGTGTGCTTTGGGTGTGTCTGTGTCACCAGATCAAATGAGACCAAATGTCCCTCATGGGCTATTATTTATACTGTCTGAGATGCACAATACGAAGAGAATGTAGGTTAAGACTAGCCTGGCAAACACCAGCCTAAATCTCAAGTGAGATTTAGTCTGGGGAACACCTATACATTTTCTCGCACGGGATTTCAGGCTTTGTTTGTCCAAAAGTTTGCGCATCGTCTTGCCGTCTCTCCCCGTTGTGTGATTGGTTCCCAAATTCATGTGAAAATTTCGGCCATGGTCTCCAGGCTGCTGTGCAGTTCGGAACGAGCGTGCAAGGCAGCATGGGCATTCCCAGGCTAGGTTAAGACCCTAAATGAGGGCTCAATGTCTCCTCAGCAGTCAACCTAACATTAGCATTGGCCGGGGCTGAAAAATCAAAGGGCTAATTTAGAACATTACTCTGGTAAGTTCAGCACTGACTGGTTAAAAATGACCTGTCTGATGTCTGTCTGTCTGTCTGTCTGTCTGTCGGTCTCTGTCCCTCTTCTTGCTAAGCTTCTTGACAAGCTATAACATTTCAAATATCTGGCTGCCATCTTGCCCTCCCTTGCCATCCCCTGCCTTCCATCTACCTGTCTGTCTGTCTGTCTGCCTGCCTGCCTGCTTGTCTGCCTCTCTGTTGGCCTAATAGCACCCCCCCAACCAGCCCACTGTCTCTGTCTATCAGTCAGTCACTGTGTCTGCGTCTGTCTTGGT
>JASCQY010000293.1:13562172-13573386 GCA_030264315.1 Sardinella tawilis | reverse complement strand
GTGTGTGGGGGTGGGGGTGGGGGGGGGGGGGGGGGGGGGGGGGGGGGGGGGGGGGGGGGGGGAGGCTTGGAATTGTCATCACCCAACACACATTCCCCTGTCATTACAGTACTATCTCCAGCATCTAGCCCAGGTCCAGGTCCAGGCCAGGCAAGAAGACTTCCACACGATGGTGCAACCTGGGGTAGTGTAGCTCCAGGCTGAGATGGATTAGCAGAAAGATGGATGCGCTGTAGACTATCACAAATGATCGTCTATTGTACTGTCATTTCAGGGATGTCTGAGAATGATTAGCAAATGTGTGCAACGTGCATACTTACGGCAAAACGAGAGAGAGAGAGAGAGCGTGTGTGTGAGAGAGACAGAAAGAGTGAGAGAGAGAGAAAGAGAGGAACAATAGACAAAAGAGCACAGATGCAGTTTAATTGCGAGACTGGGGAAGGGAGGGGAAGGCAGGGCACTGCAGGTCTCCACATCTGCTAAGTGTCTGCTCCTGGGGTTGGTCCTGCGGGCTGCTTTGAGATCTAATGTACTTGCTTGTCTATTCATTTACTTCCATTCTATGCTGAGGGTGTGTGGGGCATACTTACAACATGTTAAGGTTTTAATGTGAGGTTTTAATGTTTCCAGAGACACTGATGTCCCAATAAAGCTCAAGGGGGGTGGATTAACTCTTGATGTGAATAAGGCATAGTGCGATTAAAGTCAATGGAAACCGTTCAATTTGCGCATGTTCGCATTTCCCACGTATCTGTCCATAGACTTTGATCCCACAGCTGGTCAGAACACGTCATTTTTTTTTTTTTTTTAATTTACCTTACACAGTTGACGGAAACGCACGCAGAAGTGCAAATTCTTGAACCAAATTTTTATTCATGCCAATATGAAGTTCAGCGAATAAAGCATATATATATAAATGCCAGCTACGGCCTCTAATTCAGAATCCTGTGAGCATTTCTGATGTATAGGCCACAGTATATATCCTACTGTCTTCATTTGTTAAACACAGAGAGATTTTAGACCGATTTATTTGCATTGGCTGTATTGAAAATGACTGACAGCACCGGAGGGCACTTCCGTGCAGATGAATGTGGCTATCAGACCCTTGGTCCTAACTGTGATGTGCTGCTGTGTGCTTTTATTAGCTATCCTATCTCTTTCTCTCTGTCTATCTGTCTATCTATCTATCATCTATGTATCTATCTACCTAGTTCTGTATCTCCTCATGCAATCTAAAGCTGTGTGAGGAGCTAAGAGGATTTAGCCAGCAGAAGAGGTCTATCTGCACACTATGGGCTTAGAGCGCTGTGGGCCTATAGCTGTCCCTGAATCAAAGGGGGGGGGGGTGACAACAGATCTTTGATTAATGCTTTATCACATCAGACACTGGAGTTCTAAAGATCAGTTGACTGCGACTCAGTATTCGTAGACCTATTTCGGTCTAGCTGGTCGGCTCTCCAGCTCCCTGACCTGGGTTTGAACGGAGCCCTGTGGGTGAACTCCTGCCCCGGTCAGCGCACATATTTGATGAATTCAGCAGGTGCCTCGTGAGTGTCCGCAAATCGCAGCCCGTGTTTGTAATGTGGGATTCACCAAACAGTGCGAACAGTGGCCCCGGGGGCGAAAAGCTGCGCTCTGCAAAACATGGCCCCGGCGGAGTGCTTACACTGCGCCGAGATGCGGGAATCGCACGTCAGGGGCCTGCCAGCCGTTGCATGAGTCCCACGGGTCAAACTGGGGCTGACCACATGGTGGGTCGGGCAGTCAGGCAGGCAGGCAAGCAGGCAGGCAGTCAGTCAGTCAGCGCTCAGGGCAAGCAGAGGGTCACTCTGGTTCTTTCGAGCCCACCACAGAGCTGTGTGGTGCTGGGTATGTGAGGGTTGATGCCCTTGGGACAAGAAAAGGCATTTACTTGGAGTGACATTGACTTCGAATATCCCCGATCAAGGACATCTTGAAATGTTTTGCACAGGCAAAAATACCCCATATGGACTAAGACTATATAAGACTATTGTTTACACAGTTAACAATGCACAAACAACACCCACAAACTTAAAAAACAATGATGATTACCTGTCTTGTCCATTTGTGTATGACTTGATTTTTATGCTGTATGTTTGCATGATGATGGTGTATGCTTCAGTGAGTGTGTGTGTGTATGTGTTAGAGAGAGCATGTTTATGTGTGTGTGTGGGTGGGTATACAGTATGTGTCAGTGTGCATGAGTGTTTATGTATGTGTGTGTGTATGTGTCAATGTGCGTGTGTGATTATGTGCGTGTGTGTGTCTGTGTGAGAGTTTGTGTTCTGTGCATGCCTCTAGTCCTAGTGTGAGAATGTGTGCGTTTTGTGTAGGCCTACATTGTGCCATTTGTTGGCAGGGACACTTCCCCACTTCCCCACAGCCACGCCACCAACAAGAGAAAAGAAGTGAAACAGAGGGGAAAAAAAGGACGGAGGAAGAGAAAGAGACAGAAGAGAAGAGAAAGCGAGAGCGGTGCTTTTCTGTGGGGGCGACGCGGGGCAACAATGGGACAGGCAGAGATCAGCATTCAGCGCACACAATCTCCTTCCCGCCCGGCTCCTTTATTAGCACAGGTGCAAGGGCCCATTCATCGATCAGATGCACGCTACGCTACGGCCTGGGCCGCTCCACACCACTCCACTCTGCAGCGCCGCGCCGCGCGAGCCGCCTTAATTCAAACCAGCACTATTTATACACCTGCAGGCACTAAAGGTCTGGGGGAGCAGAGGGAACTTGAAAAGCAACCCCCCTCACACACACACACACACACACACACACACACACACACACACATACATACAACTATACACACTCAGACACACACACACACATACAACTATACACACTCAGACACACACACACACACAGTCCGACAAACACATACATATGTACGCACGCACACACATTTGTGGACACATTCACACAAAAGACACACACGTAGAGGCGCATACACACACAAACACACACATCCACATACACACACACATGCATACACGCGCACACACACACACACACACACACACATACATAGCTAAAGAAAGAGAGGAGAGAAAGGGGAAAGGAGGGGAAAAAACACATGCTATAATGACAGTCCATTTGGGGGTGTGCTTTTGGGGTAAAGTTGGAGGGGGTGGGGTGGGGGTGGTGGGATGGCTGTGTTGGCGGGAGAGAGGTGAAGAGGTACCCAAGGGGGTTAAGGCATTCCAGAACCAGCATGGCAAGGGCTACTTCTCGGGGGCGGAGGGGGAAAAGGGTGGGGGGTGCTGGGAAGGACACAGGCCTGCTGAGTCTGCAGGAGTGGAAAAGAGCTCAAACTGGCGGCTCTGCTTCCCACTCTGGGCCCTGGAGCTGCTGAGCACACCTCAGGAACTCGCCTCTACCCCGAGGCCAGCGGGGTCCCCTCTCCTCTACACTCCTCTCCTCTCTCCTCCTCTCCTCTCCACTGCCCTGCCCATACTGACACCCATTTACTGTGAACCAGGCCCATAACTAGCTCTTTCACATGGAGCAGAGCAGGCCCTGGAGCCTGCAGCCTGGACTGTCTGCAAACCCTGGCTAACACACAGAGATTGGGTGGGGAGGACTGCTAAACAGCCCCCCCCCCCCACGCGCACACACACACACACACACACAGACACACTCCCCTGGGAACGGACAGCTCTGCCAGTAGCCACTGGCTAGTAGTGTGAGTGAGAGCGTACAGTAAACGTGAGCGCTAACCACTAATGTGACCTGCTGGTACTCTAATGGAATTTCAAACTTGACGCTTTAGCCTAGCGAGGAAAAAACAGGCATGCAAATAGGCATGTTGTTTGCTATGGAGTCCTGCACCTCATTAGCTGGTGGTTTACACAGGCCATAAATTAGCCAGGCTAAGCTTCTCCCCAAAACACTGACTGACTTGTGACTATCACATTAGCATTACAGGGATAGGCTTAAGTCAGATGGCCTCAGGAGATGCCAAGGCAAAGCAATATTTATTATTTGTTATTTGACTTTAATGACAATGGGCAATAATTTATATATATTTCAGAGACAACTTCAGTTAAACTTACCTTTCTCGACAAGCTAGCAGCTAGCTATAATATGTTAATCGCTGACAGAATCCTGAGAAAACATGAGCCACACCTCCCCCTGGAGGTAGTCATGGTGTACTGCTTGGAGGACTGTACTCACATCTTGCAGAACAGACTCACTTTTTCCTGTGTTGCCAGATGAGTCTCTTGGCTGCCAACTTAAGACTTTTTTTTCCCTCCGTCTTGATGAAGTTATGTGTTGAATAAGAATCTGCTGGTTGCATGTGACTGCACAGTTTTTTGACATAAAAACCCTGTCTCAAACTAATTTGTCATTCTTTTGTCCAAAAAATATGTTCCTCTGCTTGTGCACCTGCCAAAGGCCTGCACATGATCACACACACACACACACACACACACACACACGCTCAGGGTAATGAGTGGCAGACTCACGCTGCTAATACACCACCAGCCTCTGATAGGGTTGCCAGATTTGCTCTTTTCAAAGCAAACATCATTTTTTAATTTCATTACAAATTCAAGCCAAATTCAAATTCCCAGCAGATGAAAATCCCAGAACATTCATCGCAATCTAAAGACACAGTCCAGCTTACAGACTAGCTGCACTGCGTCAGACTCTTCAGATGATCACAGCGTTCACTCAGTCAGACGGCTGGCAGACGACGTTCAGCTCGCTTTTTGATCATCAGACTTTTTGCCCATTTTTTTATGAGACGGATTGGGTGGTTTTTGAATTTGGCCGCACTCAGGGATGGCGCTTTTATGGTGCTTTTTGCTGTGAGGACCTGGCAACGCGACTCCCGCTCGCTGCTGGAGGGGGTGACGTGCAGGCGCCAGTCCCTATGAGGGCCCCCCTATCATTTACTGCCCACTAATGTGCAGGGG
Organism: Sardinella tawilis; assembly: GCA_030264315.1. Taxonomy (NCBI): domain Eukaryota; kingdom Metazoa; phylum Chordata; class Actinopteri; order Clupeiformes; family Clupeidae; genus Sardinella; species Sardinella tawilis. Next base: position 13,568,440 of record JASCQY010000293.1, on the reverse strand, counting down.
CATGGAAGACACCGGAAAGCCACACATCTCGGAGTCCAGATATAGACGGCTGCCTAGGAGGCAAGGCACTGTGGAAAACTGTGCGAGCTTTCCGTCTTTCCGCCATGTTGTGTCTGTGTTGCACTAGCGATCTGTTTGCTTGTCATCTGTGTTCTGTGATTTATCTCAGTGCTCTAGATGCGATCTATACAGGGCGGAGTCCATACAGTCTGGGTTACACAGCAACACATTGACAAGATCTACGTACATCAAAGTGGAAACGGTTCAGAAAGGTACATAGAACGCATAGAAAAAGAACACAGACCATTACCCCCATGCACATACACACACATACAAACATCAGTTCCGTCTTCTCACACACACACACACACACACACACACACACACACACATACATACACACACACACACACACACACACACACACATACAAACACACACACTCTCTCTCTTACTGTCTCAGGCTCCTTTTGTTGAGGCGTGACGCTTCGGCTGCGGCCTTCCTGGTCTCAAACTCCTCCCTCTTGAGCACCTCTCCGCTGCCTCTGTAGCCCAGCTCCACTAGGTGGCGGGCCAACTCCTCATCCTGGCACAGTCAGCAAAGCATTCAGAGGTCAAAGGGCAAAGGGGAAAGGTCAACGTATCCACATGAGTTTAGCTTTGAGTACATCATCTACATTATCTTAGCAATATGCACACAGTATGAGCATTGGATGAATGCCAACGTCCCTCCTCAGAGAACCAGAACTCTTACAGCAACACGCCACAATTTGTGGAAATATGTTCATTTTCCATCTCCCCTTGAGTTAATTAATTGAGTCATACCTTTCTCCTGTTCATCCAGTCCTTCTCTGAGTCTGGGAATACCACTTTTTAGCTCCAAGTTAGCATGGATCATTGAATCGGATTAGACCAGGCGAGATGCTAACGGTCCAATCCGATTCAATGATATATGCTAATTTGGAGGTATAAGTGGTATCCCCAGACTAAGAGAAGAACTGAATGGGAGACAGGTATGGCTCAATTAATGAACTCGAGGGGAGATGGAAAATGAACAAATTTCCACAAATGGTGGCGTGTTGCTTTAAGAGACAGGAATAGACTTGATTAGTTAATTCCAGTCCTTGATGGCTCAGGGTTTAGGGATAGAGGACGTCATGATTCAATGTACTATCTTTAAACATAGTGGGGATAACCACTCCACAACCACCAAAATCAGCAATCAAGGCATTCCCTATTTTGGCAATCAAGGTTTTGAATCAGGTTCTTATCTGCTGTGCAATGGCACTGATGTAAAACATTCCATGTACAGGCTACGTATGTGAAGCTATGCGGGCCTGTTATGCGTAAATGGCTGAGATAACTTCATATAAACTACTGAGAAGAAGAGGCTAACAGCATTATGGAATGTTCTGGAACCCAGACATGATGGCATAGACAAATGAATATGCCTACTATTACACAGCCTATATAGCCTGAATGCTATCACTCAACCTATCATTCAGAAAACTGTCACTGATCGCTCAGGCCTTAACTGAGGTGTCGACTAATGCAATTGGCTCAGGTCACAATCCATGTCCATCTTCAAAGGCAGCTGCGTATTCCAACCTGGTTAGCAAAGTCTTTATTTAACACACCACAGAGGTCTTCTGCAGCGCCATGCTGAGTAAACTTCACAATGTGATGAAACAACATCATCTCGGTGAGGTTATCCACATGAAAAACATCAGGAGCCCAGAGTTTCAGGGGCTCTCCGCCGCTCGGCGTCGTTCACCTCTGTTTTCAGGTTAGCGCGAGTTCACGGGTCAGCTGCCGTACAGGGCCCTGCGTTGGCCCCGCTGTTTTCCATCTCAGCGCGTTGGTCAGGCGGAGGCCGTATTTTGTCTGGACCCATGAAAAAACACAGCTTGAATGCTTGTTTATTAAATGTGAAACCTCGGGTCCACCAACAACCCAATATGTAACCACAGAAAGGGGAAAAAAATAATAATAGAGGAAAAAAACATGCATGAAAAAAAGCCAAATAAGAAAAAAAAAGCAAGAGCAATCCGAGGACACAAAGAAAGGCACTGAAAGACTCAGGGGTGGTAAATTGAGAATATAGGCCAAAGTGCTAGCCTACGGTATATTTATCTATACCACTGGATGTTCTTATCTTCTACAGACTACATCTCCATTGCACACTGAAGACAAAGTGCAGCACCAGCCGTAATGCAACTGGAATGCTCTTGAATAACTGTTCAAATAGCCTTAGAAGACTGGTCTCATTTCTTTCACTATAAACAGTGCTGTAACGTCTGTTGTAGCCAGTTCCACTGTGGATAGTGGAATCCAATTATTTCAGCATACGCTCTGCAAACCCTAACACTTGAGTTGCGTGCCCCGGTGTATCCCAGCTGTAAGAAGTGGCCCCTGTGATCAATATGACGTCCATCCCCCAACTCCAGCCCAGCAAATCCCCCATTAGCATCCAACTTCAGGCATCTCCTCATGGCTCACTCCAGCATCTGGGCAGCAGAGGAGGCCCCTGGTCCCCTTCAAAGCCCACCAAAGGCTTTCATGTGGCCAGTGGAGACAGGGGAGTCTGGGTCGAGCCCTGGCTTTGTTACCTCCCCCCCCCCACCCACCAATACCACCACCACCTCCACCCACATCTCATCCTAAAACCACCCCGGAGCCCCGTATAATGCAGCAGGCCTCGCTGAGCTTTTCTCTGACAAATTAGCTCTGGGCTAGCGGTGTCACAGGCTGAAGAGATGAGACGGCCTGCGGTCGGCTAGGCGCACACAGAGAACACAGTGGCCCCTAAATGACTGCGGTTACGCTGAGCCATCAACTGAAAAGTGCCCCGCTTTGTAATACCGGCAAAGCCCCTTCAGGTGGTTACTCAGCCATTCCGCGGTCCGATATCCATAACCCACTGGATGAGGCCGAGCAGCTCTGAAGCCAGTAAGCGTCCTGGTATGGCTCAAATGTGGCTTTTTCCCTATGGATATTATCAGGCGTTGGAAAGAAATGGGCTTAAAAATGCTAATGCTATGCTCTACAAAAAAAAAAATGCTAACCTCAAGAGTTAGTCTAATATACATAACGCCAAATCTAACCTTGGCCTATCCCGTATTTCCCCCCCCCCCATTAACAGGTCAAACATATGAAGAGGTGTTATCTAATCCATGGGAGGCTACCATAATAACCATTAAACAAACAATGTGTCCTTCACTCTCTGTGCTGGCTCTGTGACAGAAAGAAACAGAAAAAAGTCTTTGGCTTGGAGGTAATCCAGCGACACCTTGCTTCAGGACAGGGCTGTGACCAGTCCATATGTTACGTGGCCTGTGGAAGCGGCTCAGTCAAAAACAAAGCGAAAAAAAAAAAGAAAAAAAAAACCCTGACCCTCACTTCTTGCCCCCTCGTCCCCTTTCCGGCAACCACCACCATCCCCGTCCTGTAACTCTCTAAGGGGGGTCAGCCCTGCAAGGCAAACACTAGGCTACAAGCCCGGCTGTTATGAATGACTCCTTCGACCCTAACGTCTGAATTATTTATAAACCCCATCTCCAGAGCACCACATTAACAAATCCCGAGTAAGCAAGCGGTCAAACAGAAGAATGTTGTTTGGAAATCCAAGCAGGGTCCCCTGGGTGTGTGAGTGTGTGTGTGCATTTGTGTGTGTGTGTGTGTGTGTGTGTGTGTGTGTGTGTATGTGTGGTGTTGGGGGGGCTGGGGCTAAGCGGTCACCAGCCTCACACTCTAGTGGTGGGGCGGTAGACAGGGTGCAGACCTATGGTTAGCCTTGGTTCCAGCCTCGTAATGTCAACTACTACCTGATGGTTCACTGATAGACTTGGCCTACTTACTCCAGGCAGTTATGTAACGCTTAATAGCGGGACAGTTAAGGCCAAGGTTAGGTGCTTAAATCCACACTCTAGGATGCGTGTGATAAAAATCAGCAGAACAGCCAAAGAGAAAGAGAAAGGCAGAGAGAGAGAGAGAGAGAGAGAGAGAGAGAGAGAGACAGAGAGAGAGAGTGAGAGAGAGAGAGGGAGGGATACCTTTTGCCCTGGTGAAGGAATGTATCTAGACTTAATAATGACAAGGAATTTGGTAAATGATTGCTATTTGTTCTATTACCCTTATCAGGTGATTCTTTTTTAATCGGTTCAGTATGGGAAGGCTTGACCAACATGTGTTTTCAATGAGTGCATGGCCACCATGAAGCAGTTTACCTGACTGCAGTGATAAGATGATTCATCTACATATTTCATGAGTTGAGTTTATACTTCAAATCTGCACTGACAAACCGTGACCGTGGTTATACCAGACTTTAAATATGCTGGCTTGTTCACCATTCTGGCTCTGAGTTAAAAACCATAAAAAAAGGGCATCAACACCATGGGACAGCTTTGTGGAATTAAAAGTCTGGGAAAGAAAGACAAAGAAAGAAGGAAAGAAAAAGCAAAAGAGAAAGACAGAATGAAAGAAAGGGCTGATGGCCAAATTATGTGGACTGCTCTCTCTAAATTCAGGTCATGGGCTATTTATCACATTATCATAAACCGACATAGCCTGTAGCTGGCAACAAGCCACTCGTGTGAAAGAGATTATGTAGCTATCTTTTCAATTTAATGTCTATGAATCCCAAAGATTACTCTAGGCTAGGGCGATTATATCATTTTTGATCAGCTCGAGCTGCTTTACAATGCTAGCCTATACCACCACCTAGTGTTCAGATAACTATCCTACATCAAATACAACACCACACAGCCAGAGCACGTTATTTCCAAATTCAGTAGAATGACATTAGGCTACATTTTGCGTTTTACAAACACAATGTTATCTTTTTTCATTAAGCTTTTTAGATTTAGGAGATGACTCTCACGCACACTGCTCTATGATGTGTTACAGTTGAGAAAAATATGAAGGCTAGCCAATTCATTTCACAGCGTTCAACACAAACTTAGTATAGCCTACAATGGTTGTTGTGAAATGTTTACAGATAATAGCACATCACCTAGGGTATCTAGAAAGGGCTCTGCTAGATTAAGTTTCGGCTACTTTAGCAACTCTTTAGCAACTCTGACGCTATAAAAGCAGCATTCTCAAATACTGTATTTGACATTAAATTACCTCTAAATAGTATAAATCCAAAGAAGTAATCTGGGAATCAAGAAAATCCTCATAAGAATGAAATTCAGTCACAATGCTGTCAAGGGCCGCAGCAGCGTTGTCTTCCTCCATGTTGGGTAGTAGAATGTACACTTCGGTGTCTCCATAGGAACGAGTCATGTGGGCCATTGTACCCACCCACCCTCCGCAGTGCGCGCGTAGGACTAGGCCTACTTGCTGGAGTGGGGAGGAATCGTTGTCCACTCGGGACATTATTTGGATAGTCTAGCCAATAATGTACAGTAGCCTATTCATGAATTTTGTCCGCTGTCTGCTGCTCCACCAAGCCTACATCAACGGGCTCATGCACATAAACCTTCTCATTGCCAAGCTGCCATTGTTGTAAAAAGTGATATCACCTGTGCATCTAATCAAGGTCCAATCAAGGTGCAGCAATCAAACTTACAGTACTGTACATAGACACCATCAATGGCAATTGATGTCACTTTTAACACAGAAAGCATTGAATAAATGCAATGGCGGTTTACATGCTCTGCAAAGCTACCTTTACTTAAACAAAGACAGCATTTTGAGTTCCTGTTGGAAATATCTGATACCAATGTCAGTCCCCTAAGGCCAACATAACCAGGGCTGCGTTTCCCAAAACGCTTTCAGTCCTAAGAAGATCTCAAGGTAGGCCTATAGTAAATGCCATATGTTAAGATCATCTTAGCACTAAGAACGTTTTGGGAAACGTGGCCCAGGCATCATTTCAAGTGGTTGTCCCGTTTCAAAAGGACCAATTTAGTTTGCTAAGAAACAAGTCTGGTGGCGCATCTGGCTGTTAGGCCTTGGCTAAGCCATGTTGGCCTTATGTGATATAAAAACACTCAAATGTTTTTTGTTATTTATCAGAAGTTTAAAAAATTCTTTCACTCATGAACTGCCATTGTTTGCCAATAAAAAAGCTACCTGGTTGAACTAATCAAGGTCCAAGCTGTTGCTGCACATCGATATTGACTTTTTACTGAGAGGCTGTCAATGCAGCAGTTTACAAGATCTAAAATTAAGTTGTTGTTTTTTTTTTCAAACAGTTTTAACCAATGTCAGTCTGATAAGGCCAAGTCAGGGCTCTTTTTAAAACGGCTGAATTTCATCCCTG
>JASCQY010000293.1:13538110-13557002 GCA_030264315.1 Sardinella tawilis | reverse complement strand
AATTCCGTTGCCTTGGTGAGCGCTGATCCATAATGACTTCACCCCTCATTCCCAAGGCAGGTCTCGGTCAAACTCGGATGTCGATACTGCACTGACACCTGCTTTGTTATCATCAAGGTTATAACCTATAACTCACGTAGCACTACCACGCCACCCCGTCGCACAGTCCTGTTGCTCTCTCTGGGATAATGGGTGTGGGTCCACAAATTTGTGTTTGGCTCATCGCGGCTTCCAATGTCACGTCAAACTGTCAGACACAAAGAACCTCCCATGAAACTCGAGCTGCCAATGGAAATGACAGCTCAAGTCTCTAGAAACTGTCTCAAGAACTGATAGATGCTTAAGAAACAAAACATGAATTGCGCATCTCCTGCATGATAGAGATTCAAGAGAGATTTCCATTGGAAACGGGATTTAGTTCTGGACGGGGATATGGGAATGATGTGGGGAAAATCCTTGAGTTTGGAGCAGGTATTATATGTGCACCTATGACATAGAACAACTATGGTATCCACTCAACAAACATTAAAATTTTATAAAGGCTGACAAACTTCCTGTAACATTGGCTGCTTAACTCGTTAGCCGTCACGTTGAAATGTTTGCAGCTAGTCTTACTGTCATGTTGTTTACTGAACAATTAGATGGCTAAAATTAGTTGAATAAGTTGGCTGTTGTGTGCGACTGACAGACTTGTCTGCAAACGTTTGATTGTGAACTTGTGTGAGTTTTCCTTCATAGACATTGTTAATTAGGAAATTAGGAAAGCTGATAAATGTTGCCAATGTACAGTAACAGGAAGTTCGTGAGTTGGTATAAAACGTTGACGTGCATTCATTGAGCTCATTTTATTGTTACTCTTGAGTCATGAAAGTAAATTTAAGTGAATCCTCATGATTGTATGACAGTAAAACACACAAACATGAACAAATTTCTGCCCATTTTTTGTGTGTGGATTTTTCACTCGGAATATGAAAGAGGCCCATCAAACTTCATATCCCTTCAGACCTCATTCCTCATAGTCTTGGGGGAAAGCCACTGAAGCCTGAAGGGGCTGTGCAGGCAGGCAGACATGCAGTGTGTGTGTGTGTGTGTGTGTGTGTGTGTGTGTGTGTGTGTATGGATGTGGATGCTCTCCTCCCGGCTCCCTCAGCCTGGCTTGGGAGTGACTCAGAGAGGGGCAGCAGTGGAGTGGAGTGTTGCCTTGAGCCACAGAATTCCACGGCTGTCTGCCATTCGATCCGCAGACGGCAGCCATGGCTGGGGCCAGGGTTAGGGGGTTGGGTGGGCTGGGGGCCCTCCTGCTCCCTCACATCATGGAGAGGAGCGGCTTCAGCGAGACATCTTTATCCGCATGGAACGCCTCTCCTGTGCGGAATGCTGCCGGGTCAGGATGGGATGCTTTTCTGGTGTGTGTGTATGTATGTGTGTGTTTATCCATGTGAATGCATTTGTGTGTGTGTGTGTGTGTGTGTGTGTGTGTGTGTGTGTGTGTGTGTGTGTGTGTGTGTGTGTGTTTGCAAGACAGATAGTTGAAATGATAGTTTTAATGGGCTTCTGCAGTTGTCCTGTGGGGAAATTGGATCTTCAGATTTTACAACCCAGTCCCATTCTTACGACTTTATCAACTCATTTCACACAGTAGGCTACATGTGTACTTGTTCTCCCAAGTGTTTTTAGTACTTTATTTTAATGTTGAATAGTTATAAAGTAAGAAGTTTACGTTGCAAAATTTAAATATAGCATTTGTTAAGTGTATATATAAATTACTATTTAAAAATGAGGATTTTCCTTTGGTAATATAAATAAGGGGGGATAAACCTCCTCTAAAACAGGTTGAAGTAAGTCTGAAGGATGAACAATGCTGTCTTATGCACCAGGAAGTACATCCATGTTTGTAAAAAAATATATCAAATAAAATACCATATACACAAAGGCAGAAAGTTTATGGTGTGTTTGGAAGAATCGACCCTGTTGACACACATGGGCAAAAGTACAGTATTTGTTTTCAGGTTTCTCCATTCTTTCCCCGTCCCACAAGTGTCTCCTGTGATTGGACCATCCAGCCCGTTCCTTGGTGGATATTTGACTGACAGTCGGAATGCTTAACAGAATGCTCGGAACGTTACTTGTCCAGAAACATCCCAAAAAGAAACCAGCTTCTCCTTGGTACCAGAAGAACCCTTCTCTGCTTTGTCCCAGTCCTTAATCCTACTTTGGGAGACGTAGCGTGTTTCATCCGAAGCGGAACTTCGGCCAGTATTTCACGGGCTGGCTTGGCCTCTGTCCCGCGCTGATGGATGTCTTTGGTGCCGGGGCTTTCGGGGAGCTTTGGCGTGGCGGGGCAGGCGGCGGTGGCGGTGACCGAGGCTTGGCCTTCTCCTGGCCTCGCTCGGCGATGGTGAACCCGTGCTCGACCTTCTCGTGGAGGGCAAAGCGTGGCAGGAAGTGCGTGGACACATGCTGCGCCTTGACCCGCGGGCTGGAACCCATCTTGGCTTTGCCGCGCTTGTTGAGCGCCACGTACCACGGGCGCCCCGAGCGACGCCCTCCGTGGACCACCGACGCGTACGTGTTGTAGCTGTTCTCCTGGAAACGCTCCCGGAACTTGCAGTCATCTGTGAACGTCTCCTGGGGGGTGGAAGACAGGGCGAGGGAGTTGGGATGGAGGGAGGGGGGGTGGGATAGAGGGATAGGGAGTTGGGATGGAGGGAGGGAGGGGGGAAGAGAGGGATAGGGGAAGAAAGAAGGTAACATAATATAATAAACATAGCAAAACAAACCAACCTAGAAACACACAGACAGATCTGTGTGACAGAACACTGACAGCTCCAGAGTGGAGCCCGAAGTGAGCCTTGCATATGTTTAACCCTCGATCAACCCTGCGGGCACTCACACACACACACACACACACACACACACACACACACACATATATATATATATACACACACACAGCCACATGCATAAATATGAACATAACATAACATAATAACGTGGAACATGCGAGGCAGTGAGCGGCGGGAGAAATTGGCTCTGACACTGGAAGGCGAGCCTCTGGGCATTAAGCGGCGCACTAATCACCGTAAGCAAGCCATGCTCGAGCTTCCTTGTGGCGGCCTGGGCCAAGGCTTTCAGATGGGCCCCATCTGGAGCCCTGTTGACTTAGTGCACTGTTACCTACACTATTTGTCTCCTGCTGCTCGCTAATTAGATAATTGCCTTTATGTCTGAGAAACTGAAATCACCATGAGAGGCCGTTTCTGGGAACTCCTCATCGCATAAACATTTCTCTCTCTTTCTCTCACTGTCTGTCTCTCTCACTCTCTTTCCCTCTCTCTCTCTCTCTCTCTCTCTCTCTCTCTCTCTCTCTCACTCTCTCTTCTGCACACACAGGCTCCAAGATATTCAAGATGGCTGGCTACATTGCTTCATCCTCGGGCAGTAGAACAATTATCCCCAAGATGACAGTCATTCCTGAAAGGGTAGTTTCATCTCAGAGCAATGTGTTGTTGAGCTCCGAGCAGCTCATGTCGTGGATAGCATGAGCTACCGCTAAGCTCTTTTCTGCTTTGTTTAGGTGGGTCCTTCAAACGATGCCTAGCTAAACACAACTGGAAAATCCTTCTATCGTCCTTCTATTGATGCTTAGCTAGACACAACTGGAAAATGAATCGCCTCTTGGGGATATAGTAGATGATCGGAATTTCACTATTTCACTAGGAATTAGGAATTAGCTTGCACAACATTCATTAATCTAACCTCAAATTAGATTTCTCTCTAGCATATCTGTTAAATCACCCAGACAGACAGAATATTTACAAAGTTTGCACTGTTGAAGGAAGGAATGTAACAGTCTTCATGGGAGATGTTCTCAACGTAAAGACTCAGCTATGTTACTATGAAACTTTCACTACACTTTCAAAACTTGGGAGTCCTAAGCTATCTAGTCTGTTCCTGAACATTCCAGAGCACAAATTTGTGCTTTGGGTCAAGCTTTGAGTTGATCAACTCTCAAACCCAACAAAAACAACTTCAAATTTGATTTGATATTTAATTCATTCACCTTTTATTTTATATTTTACAAGCTCCATGTCCAACTCACAAAAAAGATACAGGGCCTGTGCTGGCTGCCTGATTACCATTATCAAGTCATGTCTCAAACTTTTTCTGAAATCCCGAAATAGAAACGAGTGCAGTGACAAAGGCCTTTGTGCTGCACAGCCTGTAATCATTGCGAGCGCACATTGTCCGGGGCCCGGCATTAGCAGCTGGTGGCTAATGGAGACGCTCGGCACTGTGATTGAGTTAGCGCGCCCGACAAAGGCTAATGAAACGAAGGCTGCCAGCTTACAGACCCTGATCCCACCGAACAGGACACAGGGAGTGTGTGTGTGTGTGTGGAGGGCGGGGTGGTGTAGCGGGAGGTTACCGGATAATTACGAGAGACTTACTTTTATCTGCAGTGAAGCTCAAAGTCATCGAGATGACTGTGGCCCTATCAAAGAGTGGCCCATGACTAGCAGGGGTTAGGGTTGCCTTTGTGTGCGCTGAAAACTCATTACTTTGTGAAATAACTTCATCCCGGGCGGGACAGGCACCAGGGGACCCGAGGGAGGGAGGGAGGGAGGGGAAGACAGATGCTATGTTTTCGTGGCGATCCTTTCCCCCTTCAGGGACGGATGGGGGTGGCGGGGGTGGGTGGGTGTTGTCACCCCACGGTGGGCTTGGGTTTCACGAATGCAGAAATGACCCCAAAGGTCAACGCCTGTGCGAGAGTTCCAGGCTGTACGTTTTTATGGACTATCCCACCAACCCACGGTCCAACATGCGTGTCCCGTGATGTCATCTATTTAGGAATTTCAGCAGGGAGAAGAGAGAGGTATGATCGGGGCAGGTGTTGATGTCATTCCAGTTCGGTGAATTTAGCAACTCGACAGTTCAGTTCTGGAAAATGACGAACGACGAAAACAAAACGGAGAGACATGACCGATGAACAAGGCCTCGGGCAACTCATAATAATTGAGAGGAAGGAGCTTTTCCTGTTTTTTCCTGTCTTAGGCATTAATTGGGACGATGGGATATCGGCTTAGCATGAGCGCTAAAAATACATTTTCTGGGAAATCGCGATGTGAGCGTAAGGATGGCCGTTCTCTCACCACCAACAACAAGGGGCCCGGCTTAACCTCTGGATGCTGTGAAAACAACAACAGTTCTGCCATGTCGAGGAGCGCAGCATAGCAGAAAAACGCCGCCATTATAATGTTTTCTAAACATGCCAGTCAATGACCGCTCTGCCATAACACCGCACCAACACCCCCCCCCCCCCCCCCCCAAACCCCCTCTCTGCCACCAACGCTGCCTCAGGGTGTTATTTTGCATTACAATCAGAGACTTCTCAGGCCTCGGCGTAACAGATATAATTACCTCAATGCTCTCGAAACAACAATATGTCTGACGGTCAGCAGTCCTCTCACAGATGTGCTTTCTGTCAAGCTTTGACAAGCACTAGGCTCAAAGGGAGGGATGGTGGGGTGGGGGTGGGGGGGGGGGGGGGGGTTGGTGCTTAAATGGCTGCCCCTAGACAGGCTCCAGTCGGGGGCATTACATGGGCATTCCTTTGGGCTTACGGGAGCGTTTGGCGGCGTATGAAACGCCTACGCGGCAGCCGCAGCAGGGGCACTGAGGGGGTGACGGGCGGCAGGACGTGGGCAGTAAGCGTCCGGCAGTAAAAACCTGCAGCCATGTCACAGCTGTTTAACCTGCCCGAGGCACGAGTGATTTGTGGCTGTCCGAGGCCGCCCCGCATCACTTCCTTTCCCATGGTGCTCTCTGAAAGAGCGAGAGTGCCGTATGGGATATGAGATGTGGGGATGTGTGTGTGTGTAAATTAGTGTGTGTGTGTGTGTGTAGGGGGGGGTTGTCTGTGTGTCTGTGTGTGTTTGGGCGCACATATCTAGTTAGCAACTGGCTTTGGATTTTTGCTGCTCCAATGGTCTAGGTATGGTTCTGGGGAGACATCAGACCATCGTGGCACACATGAGCCTATATCTCCCCAGATGCTCTTCATTTTCACTGACAGTAGAGGGAGGGAGGGAGGGAGGGAGAATGATCCAGAGTCATCACCCAGGTACCTAACTGTAGCTCTGTCCCTGTATGCAACCTTGCCTGTCTCTCTCTCTCTCTCTCTCTCTCTCTCTTTCTCTCTCTCTGTCTCTCTCCCTCTCTCTCTCTACATTTGTCCATCTTCTTCGATCCATTTCTCTTTCTCTTCCTCTCTGTTTCTTCCCCTCACAACCTCTCGCACACTGATTCCCTCTCCATGTTTACTCAATAAATCCAGGTGACCCCGTGACCTTTGGGAAGATTATGTTTGTAATGGCGTGCTGGGTCGGGTCACAGCGAACGCCGTGCATCTGTCCCCCAACACCGGTGCTCGGGCGATAAATCGCCCACTGCGAAAACATCTAAATATTAAATATGACAGCGGCGCAACTACATAAGACGGTGTATGTCACCTGATCCTTAACCACCACCTCCCCCCTCTCCTTGCACACACACACACACACACACACACACAAACCCCCACCCCCTTTGCGGAGGCCGTGTGCACGGAGCAGGGGGACTCGTGTCTGACGGCGGCCATTAAACAAGCAGGCGGCTGCAACTGTAGCCAGGGCTGGGGAGAATCAGGGCTAATTCGCAACTGATGGATCCGCCACAGCTGCCCTGATTGTTGCTTATGTCTGCAGTGGATTAGGGGCTCATCTTTAGATTTATGTGTTTTCTTTCTCTCTCTCTCTCTCTCTCTCTCTCTCTCTCTCTCTCTCTCTCTCTCTCTCTCAGGCATTCCTCTGCTCCCTCATTCACCCCGTCTGTCTCATTCCTTTGCTCTCTCACACTTTCTGTCTCCATCAATCTCTTTGACTCAGTCACCCACTCCCTTTGTCTCTTTCCCTTATCCCCTTTCTGTCTGAACACACACACATACACACACACACACACACACACACGTGTACACAAACACACACACACACACACGTGTACACACAGACACAAACACACACACACACGCGTGCGCACATATGCACATACTGTATATATATATATATATACACAGATACACAAACTTCCGTAAACACACGCATATATCCACATGCACACATATCACATGTAACAAACTCTCCTTCCTCTTTCTCCTTTGCATCTTCAGCAATGTCTCACACAAACCTCCCAGACTCCCTGACTCACCTTCTACCTCTCGACCCTCATCATTGTCTCTTCCTCTTAGTCACCTTCACTCCTCTCTCTCCCTCTCTCCCCTCCCTCCCTCCCTCTCCCCCCCCCCCTCTCTCTCTCTCATACACCACAGTCCTTCCCTCTCCATTACACTGTATCCCTCTCTTTGTCTATTTCCACTCTGACAAATGAACGCGCTGATGCCCTCTGCGTAGCCAAGCAGCTGATAAGAGTCGAGAGACACCGGGGCAGAGGACGGCAGGATGAGAGGCAGCGGAGCGGACGCATGCCATCAACTAACGCGGCGTCTAGACCTGCAACGGGGCCAAGAGCCACGACGACCTCTGACCCTTGACCTCAGAGGCGTACTGTAAGACTACTGCCACCAGCGGACTGTTCAAGAGGCCACGCGAAAGAGAAGATATTAAGACCTGCTCCCGAGCCCACAGACACACTATCATATGATGACACTCGTAAAAGCTTCGGAATTCAACACCAGGGTTTTTATATGGGCATAGCGGGGCTGTTTTGGATCGGACCCAGGAGTTAAACTCTGCATGGCATGGCCCAGTTATAATATTTCCCAAACAGCACCCCAAGTGCCCGACATTCATAGCAGCGTCGCACGCCGGGATGCTCCGTTTTACGGTTTGGAACATACTATTTTAGTTTCCTTCACACTTTTTGGTTCCGCCTAACAATAGTTCTGCTGTACCATCCTTAAAAGGCTTGGGCAAGATCACAGAGCACGACTCTCTCAAAGTACATACTGTGAGCATCAATAGAACTTCAGAGGTTTTTTTTTTTTTCACTTAAGTAATAAAACACTTCAGCGTATGACATATGACAGGTGATGAGAAACAAATGGCACCTTTTTCTCATCCCAACGCAGTGACGCAGGATTCCTCTTTCACTATGGAACTATGTGGAATACTTTAAGGTTACTATAAAATATCCACGGTGATAGAAACTACCGCATTGTCATCATTTCCAATGTGTCCAAGTGTCACGCACATGAGCTATGTGTCACAGTACCACAGTATCACAGTACATCATATTCTACCATGTGTGGTCACTGTATTACTGTGCATACAATGTAAGTGAATCCAAAGCCAGTGTGTGCAAGAGCCGAAGCACAGCCGTGGGGGAATGAGATCCGCTAACAACCCACTGACTTCCACTTACTTGTGTCCTATTGCTTTAGCATTCCATGAAAACACAAAGCAGCTTTGATATTATGCCGTCTTGGACTCACTGCACCATCACAGTCAGTCGCCATGCTGAACCAGTTTTTTCTCTAACTTTGCTTCCTCGGTATGCTGCTATTGCTTGTCCCTTCTTCTCTCTCCCTCCCTCCCTCCCTCACTCACAAATTAGGATCCAATATCCTGAGTGTGGCACTGTAATCTGACTTTCCCATTAACACATGCTAATAAGCACTGAGTCAGGTCCTGGACTAAGGCGCATGCACAGGAGCAGGTTGCTGTGAATGAGGTTTTGTTTTGTTTTGTTTTGATTTTTGTTTTGTTCCTGAGGGCTGAGATGAGCATCCAGAGTCAATAAAATGTAAACAACGTCAATGTAATGCACTGCTGTCGTCCACACACAGGCTACTAGCAAGACGGCGACTGGTCATAGACTATCATGGGGAAGTTGACCTCCACCTGACCAGCATGAGCAGACTTTGCATAAACAATGGACGTCGTCTAAATAGGCTACATCATCTACCTCCTAGTGCTCTGCAGGTGCCCTGGCTGCACGTCTGCACAGCGCTTCTTATTTACATTTCATTTTCATCGAAGCAAAGCAGAATGCTGCATGCGGACTGAGACGCCATGGCTTTGCAAGCCTCGTTGCTGTTCATCATAACTGCCACAACTGACCCAAGCGACACGATGACCCAGACAGACATGTTAATGCTACAGGCTGTTGAGGTGTGTCTCTGGACTCTGGGCTTTTTGAAAACCAACATTTAAATTGTCATCTCATTTTCAAAACATTCAAAGTCAACAATGGGCTTCAGATGGGAGCCATCAGTGGCAATCTGTGTGTGTGTGTGTGTGTGTGTGTGTGTGTGTGTGTGTGTGTGTGTGTGTGTGTGTGTGTGTGTGTTTGTAGTTCTCCATTGGGCTGAAATGAAATGAAATGAAGATGAGGTTTTGCTTACAGTGGCATGGAGACGTCCTCGCTTGTTCATGGCCAGAAATCGGTTGCTGAAAACGCCGCGGATCCCGACCACACCTTGAGAGATTGCAAAGATCTCCAGTACACCTGCGGGCAATATGACACAACATATTTTCAACATCACCTTAATCCTGACCATAGCCTTATCTTACAGTATCACACCTGCCTGTGAGCCCCATTCAAAGGGTGACCTTTTGGGGGGATTAGGAACCTGACATATCTAACATAAACAGGCCTCTGTGAATGAGCCCTGAAAATACCATTATTCAAGTTGCTATGTCTCCCCTATCATACCATCTGAACAGTAAATGGGCAACTAAATAAAAAAGTATGAAAAAAACATGTAGTACAAAAAATAACATCTTCTCAAGAGCTTGTTTGTTGCTGTTCGACTTTCACAACTCATTACTGACACTGTTAGGGTGTTGTCCTTGTGTAGCCTACTGGCATAAGCATATGAGCATTCGTACTGAACAGCCTGACACAGAATGACCACTCAAAGGCTCTTGGGATCGGACATGCTTACTCTAAATAAAGGCACAACTTGTCCGCGCATCCGATCATCCAAGGAGAGTTCCAATTCTGTGCATTATTTTAATGAGGTACGGACTATGTAAAGTAAAACATGACACTTGGATCCAAACAGTTTCCTATAAAAATAAATGTTTCACTGCAAACCTTCACTGCATCACCGGCCTCGTTAATCCATCTCGTGTGAGCGGTAATAAACCATTCCGGACCCATTGCTGCCTCATAAACCGCGGGTTGCTCATAACTTTGTCATAATTAAGGGTGGCAATCTCCCCCCGCTTCACTCACAACGGCACAGCCAGCGCGGCATCACATTAACCCAACGGGATGTCTCAAATTATACAATGGATAACAACTATCCTGCGCATGGCATGGGAGCAATCACAGCCACTCTTCCGAGCATTCGCACCTGTTACTCCTACCTGCCAATACACACAAACAGCCTCTTACAGGCACAGCAGGGCCGAAGGCCCCGCCAGGGTTCACATCGCTCATGGAGCGGCATACCTTCGCCTGACACGTAACGAACCAAGACCGGAGAAGTCAGATCACATCAGTGTCATTGCGTATCTATTTGGAACGGCTCTAGCGTAATGTTTTGGTGCCCGGGCCCACGATCGGATTTCAAGGGACGGCAGGAAAAGCATGCCTTGGATTAATCGCGGGTACTTTTGCAGCCACGGGATGTATTTAAAAATCTTGTGCGAGTGTGACCTGTGCACGCTGAAGCTCTTGTCGATTGCGAAATGCCACATCGTTAAAATGCGCACTTAGACGGTTTATTACTCTTTGAGGACAAGGTGCAATGACTGACGCATGTGCTGTAGGTACCTAAGCATTTTTGTGTTATCTCATGTACAGAAGTTCAACAGTTCATTACCATGTACACAAGAATATGATCAACGGAATTCTTCACCTTCTTATTAAGAACTTACTCAACTGATTGGGCTCGTGGCTCCCGTTCACTCTGCCATCGGGATGAATCTGAAGGTGGAAACCGATGCCGACCCTACAGTACAGTCTCCCCGTCCTGCGTCCTGATATGCTAGCCTCCAGCAGTTGCTGCTCCGGGGGAACGCGGTTAGATCCAGTGACAGCAGCGGCGCGAATCAGCTGAGCGAAGAGGACAACGTAGAGAGGAACATTCATTCTTCCGCGACGGAACACTTTTTACGCGCTAGGAGGCCACTTCTAGCATTTTGGCGTCTGTCTCGGGTCGTCTGCACGAGGAACCGTGCGCGCACGCATACACTTGCAGCTCTGGTGGGCATTACCCTGGCTGCCCGCGTCCGCTCGCTGGAGTAGAGAGGAGTTCCGCTGGCAAGGAGATATTTATAACACGAATGATCTCACTGCTTGATGCTTGCCTCAGTTCTGAAGGACGCGCTATCTCATCCGGATTTTCCTTCAGAAAAAAAAGTAGTCCTGCGCAGACTTTTTTTTTGCACAAACTGGTGTGCGGGTGCGCATCTTTCAGTGCGCTCACAGGAAGGCAGGATGCAGGATGTGGCGCATTTTACGCACGAGGAAACCTGTTTGGAGACTATCAGAGAACATAAATAATTCATCACGCCCGGAGTAAGAGCTCCGCTGATAGTGCCTGTTATTCTTCATTTTTCTCTCGTTTTTTTGAAGAACCCCAAAAGACGTCAACTAAAGTTACAGTCAGACAAGAATGGAGTCCAATGTATAGATATCATGAACTGATTCCACAGGTGGCGCATCACATTTTAAGATTTTTTCTTTTATATTATGCAAAAGAAAACGACACGATGGTGTTTCCCCTTTTACTTATTGTTACATTTTTTGAAGATGGATTTCATGTCGGAAACAGTTCTAGACTAAACATTACACTTGTGAACAGTCTTTTCAGAAACCTAATTAAAAGACAATTTCACATCATGTACTTAATTCTTTCCTTTTTTCATAGACTTTTGCGAAATAAAGGTAGTCGCATTTGATTAGATAATAAATAGTTGAAAGGAGTATAAGTTGTCTTTGTTTCCAAAGGAGGATCTTTGATCTAGTGTTTATACACAGGCAACTGTAATGGACTACTGCACATATGCGCCAACATGCCTAATGCTGGACTATACTGTAGGACGTGGATCCAAACAGTCTGCCCAGCTCCATCATAAGCCTCCAAAGCACAGAGCTGAAAAACTGAGCCAATTGCACAATGACTCCAGTCCCTCATACTGACATGGCCAGTGGTTCAGGACTGAGTCTACTGTTATTATTATGACCATCATCTTATCCTCATATTCGCAGAGAGGCCAATGCTTATGTAGGCATGCTGTTGACACATATCATATAATGAGGTCCCATTCACACATACTGTTCCTACATGCATGCATACACACAAGCACACATCATGGCCACACACGTGTGCATGCACATATTCTCCCTCTCTCTCCCTTCTGTCCTTTCCCTCTCACTCACAAACACATACACACACACACACACACACACACACACACAGGCACACACTCACTTTGATGGGATTTTAACAGTGTCTAATTTTCATTTCAACAACAAAGTAAGAAATTAGCATGCTTTAGACACTTCAAATAAGCTGAAGCAAGACATTACAGAGGAATTATACTGTTGAAAGCCAGTGTGTGTCCAAAGAAAGAGATCAAATTCTATGTGTGATTGCTAATTCTCTCAGCTTTATTGTTGTAGGCATCATCGTCATCACTTTCACATGGCCATTACTCTTGAAATGTGTACAACACCGAGGTCTGCCTTTGACTCTTTATCTGACATCTTACTCTACACACACACACCTTTCAGTGAGTCTACGCTCTGAGAAAGTGTAGAAAAGGTGGAAGTCTCTGTTCGGTGTCTGTGAATAATGTTGCTGTCTTGCATGTGTCGGCAGGGGAAAAAGAGGTGGCTTCGTGTTTCCTCGTCGTCATGTCGATGTGTCTGCCTGGGTGGTTGCCTTAAGTTGTTGTACATGTTGAAAGAGCAGACGGATGGGTTCATTGTAAACGCTGAAGCGATGTTTACTCTCTAGATTGTGGGGGTCATCCATTTAAGGCTGAGCGCCTCAGGCTAGGCCGCTGAGGTAATCTCCAGATGTGTGTGAGTGTGTGTGTGTGTGTATGTTCCAGCAATCCTGATTGATTCCCCCTCATGGTCAGTGATCTCTTTCTATCACACTCACTCACACACACACACACACACATACAGAGACATACCCAAGCATGCTTGCAGACACAGACACACACACACACATACACACCCCCGTACACTTCAAAATGGTCCAGCGAGCTGTTCCCTGAGAGGAGAGGAGTGCTGTGTGTTTTCATCTCCCCCTTCCACTCCATCTGGGTGTCAGGTAGTCTCCGCTTCATGCCTGAACTCTCGGAATGATTGCGGGGAGCAACAAGCATCAAAAGTGCTCTCCACTTGAAAAGAACCAAGTGTGTGCGCGTCTACTAAGAGAATTTGTACATTTTGACAGCCAAAACAGTACCTTTGACAAGCCGCTCTCAGCAATCAAAGAGCTAGCACTGTCATGAAAATTGACAAATAACTCCGGTCAAACAAAGCAAAGCCAAACACTTCAGAGGTTTTCTCTCTGGTGTGTAGATTTCTGGACTTTAAAACCCACCAAGTTTTTAATCTCTGGTGGCCAAATCCTAAACAATTCCTGTGCAACTTGTAAATCTTGCCTTTATTTCCAAGGTTTATTTTCGTGGGGTTATTCCAAACACTTCCCAAATTGTGATGTGATTAGCATGAATGATAGAAGGCTTCAGTTGGGATAGCTGTGGTAACATTGTATTTGGTTCTATAAAATGACTGTAAAAAAATCTATGAAAATAATTTTGTTCTCTAAGTAATAAACAACTTAACGAACTTTGCTGAAAGTTTGTACATTAAAAAAATCAGTTGACAGATGTGGGTGATCCTGCACAGGATACTTTGTGGAAATTCACTCCCCTGTTAACCTTCAGAGAGGGCATGAGAGTTTTTGCTGTGTGGACAGGGGGAATGGGAACATTCTGGATCTCTCCCTCTTGTCTTGGACAGCACGACAGAAATCCCTGTATGTGCCTCCCAGTGAGGTGTAGTCTCTATTCTGGACTCTCTTCTTAAGCAAGATACACGCTGTCTGGTGCTGTTTGGTGTGGATAGACACTATTTGTGAATCAGACACTTGCAGGCTTGTTGACTCTGAAATGAGGGTTTGAGTACTGCCTCGTCAGCTATAAGGCATCTGAAAGTCATGCATGGCCTCTCAATAATTCAGGTTGCTCTTGATGACCTCTTTCTGACAGCCTAGAGGGGTTCTAGAGGAACCAGCATGATAACCTAGAAGGTTCCAGGTCAGCCGTTGGAGCAGAGCTTAGGCCGCAACAGCAGATTTTTGCCAGATTCAAATTCTCCAAGGTCATTATTCCTCAATGCTGATGTCGGTAAGAGTGTAATTGTTATTTTACCACACATGCACACACAGCACATTTAAGTTCAAGAAAGATTGGACATTTAAATAGATAGAGTACACACACAACAAAAAAGGAGTTTAAAGGAAAAGTCTGTCCCATTCAACTATAATTTTGTTGTTAAACATACTTTACTTCGGTAAAAAAAAAAAAAAAGTATGAAAATCCGTTCAGATATGAGCAAGCAGTCTGCTAATATCTTAAGCACCTACAAAACATAGCAATCAGATCATATTCTATCAAGTCCAAATAAAAGCCTAATTCTGCCACATTAGCATGCTTTACAGTCCCTCTGACAAGTATAGACAGCTTTAAAGGAAGCTGCAGTTGAATGTGTCGTATGTTCTGTGTTGTTTATCAGCACATCATTTGCAGGTCACAGACATGGAAATAACAGCCTCACAATGCCATGTCGTGTGAGGGCCTGTCATGCCTGCTGTTTACAGAGCTGTATTTTAAGCTCAACGGATGTCTTGGACAGCATGTCTATATGGGGGCATTATCATGTGAAGTTACACCTGCATTAGCAGCTGGGATGAACCCAAACCACTTTCAAATATCTGTGGAGATTTTAAGACATTTTTTGGTCTGGAATCATTTCTTGGAGCATAGAAGATTTGCATCAAACTAGTGCATTAAACTCTTCCCAAATCTTTTTGAAAGTGCGGGGGAAATGTTTTTACCAACGTACTGAACATGTTTTCATGCACTTTCATTGGTCATGTTGACTACACTGTTCTGTCTGTCATCAACTAAAGCCTGCTCAGTGCTGGCTAAGAGGTTTTGATTGGTCCCTGAGAAATGGGTTGTATTGGATTTGATTCCAAATGGCCAAGCAGAGTAAATCTAGACGTACTACTACATGTTTGTCTGTGTTCATCCAGGCTACTGCATTTAAATTTAAAATAGTTCAATAACTTTTCCAGCGTAATTCCAATATGTATGGCATAATTAGTGTCAGTAGACTTCAGGGCGTCACCAATACTTTTCTACTATTAGGCTACTAATACCTTGTAGGGGCACCCCACTGTTCTCTATTTCTTTCTCACTCTAATTTATTTATTTGAATTACTTCTCTTTTTTGTTCATGTTCACCACTACGTGATCCAGCTCAGTCGCCATGCAAAAATAAACACAACATGAGCAGCCAACGGAGTTGACTTTGGCATCTTGGCAAGGACTGGGGCTGTACTGAGGGCTGGGATGGGGTGGGGGGTCCACATTATTGCCCTCTGGGTGTGCATGGAGCGGGTCATTTCATCCACAAACACTCGGTCCGGTTCACGGTTCCAGCAACCACAGGAAGGCCTCTCTTCCCATCTAGCTGTCCCATGTGAACGTGTCCTGTGCTGCACTGGCATTCCTGCATGACCCAGCAGCACTCCCCTCCCTCCATCCCTCCCTTCTTTTTTCTGTCCCTTTTTCCTTCACTCTCTTTCTATTTCTCAACTGAGTTGATTTCAGTCCAGTTCAATTCAGTTCATTTCAAATGGTGCTGTTCATTCTAGTTTTTTTTTTCATCGACATGAGGGAAATAATGTTGCAAAAGAATTGAACAAAGTAAAGACATCGACACATTAAATAATAGTCTCTCTCTCTCTCTCTCTCTCTCTCTGTCTCTGTGGCCCAACCTTGACCCCAGTAGTGTTTACATGGGTTGTGCAGACGGTGAAGATGCTGTCACCAGCTCTTGCCAGCCTTCACCAGAGGCGGCCTGACAGTTCATTTTCTCTTGGCCCTGACCCAGAGTGGTGCCAGCCTCTCGCCAGCACCGCCTCCTTTCGCTGGGTAAGGGGCCGGTGGCACGCCACTCCCCTGTGCCTGTCCTGATGAACAAAGAGACACCTGTTCATCCTGACACACACACACACACACACACACACACACACACACACACATGCATACACAGAGCCACCTGTCACCGTGTGCCTCAGTCACTGATGAGTCTGTCACCAGGCGCCCTTGACCTCCCGCCGCCGGGTGTGTGTGTGTGTATATCATGCTAACGTGCAGACAAATACAAACACATGTAGTCTACACACACACACACACACACACACACACACTAACACACATACAAACAGAGACACAAAAATTCTCCAAGAATCTCTCGAAGGACTCATCATCTCTTCTGAGAACACTTCCTTTTATGACACATCTAACAGCCTGACATTCCCGACTCAAAATAACACGGCACTTCTTTACCTGCTCTGCTCCCCTTGCACATCACCTCCTTGACCACCAGCTCAGCTCAGCTCAGCTCAGCTCACCGACTCTTCAGCTCTGGGCAAAGATACCTGTCCTCTGAAACCCCTTCAAAATTGGAACATTAATTCTTTAATTCTTTAATGCGTTAATCACCATTCTCATGTTACGTCTTCCTCCTCTCATTCCCCTGGACATGAGGATCAGAATTTACATGTTACCCAATGAATGACTGTGATGTCATGTGGCTGTTTTGTTTATGCTAAGTCTGTTATCGTTTTTTCAATAAAGAATGGCATGACCTAAGCATGAATTTTTTTTTTTTTTTTTTGCTCATTGTGCCCCAGCTCTCATGGCTCTGTTCACTAGTTGGGCCCTTCCCACACTCGGAGAACCAAGGGACTAGATATAGGTCTTACTGTAAGGGTGGTAGAACCAGAAACCATTTTGGAAACCAGATTGGATTTGTTGAATTATATGACCACAGCAGGGCTCATTTAATGGCCACAGCAGCGCCATATTGAACCCCAAACACACTTGAGTTCTCCTTATGCAAAGCTGGAACTTAGAAATTACCACTAGAAAACAAAGCAGGCTCTGATGCTGCCGCTGACTGCGAGGCATGATACCAATCTGCTCCTATCTGCTAAAAGTGTACATTTTGTCCCTGTAATTACACGATTGTACACTGTTTTTTCACATTGCCATCTGAGCATACAGACAAAATGAATTAGCCTACCCTCCGTGCTAACAACAGAGGACAAAATAAATGCATAGAGATTAATTCTAAGTAACCTTTAATGCTTTTCATTCTGTAATGTACCAGTGACACCTGTTGACATCATCTATTTCTTTAAATCATCTATGCTGTATCCCAAAGTTTATAAATTTGCAAGTCAGTCTAATACTGTGCCAGTCAGAATCGCTTTGGCAAAGGGTGGGGAAGCTTAATTTGCCTGTGATTTGAGAGATGTGTCTAAATTTAGTCTGGCTTCCATTAGCGTGTAGCATTATGCTAGCTAACTAATTGTCCGGCTCCTGAAGTGGCTCTGGAGCCGGTCCCACAGAGGGCACTCGTGCATGCTTACGTGGATATAAAAAAAACCCTGCTGCAACAGAAGAGCACACTTCCATGCATAGCGCCAACCTCATTTACTACTCAGACGAGACAAGGCTGCACGCATCCATGCGTCCTGTCCATACACACTGTCAGTCAGTCAACCGCGTGCCCGCTGCGTCCACACACACAGCTTAAAATAGTTTCAAGCAATCACCCCAGTGCTGGCATCTTTATTGTTCTCCTTCAAATCCCTCCTGTGCTCTTCGTTGAGCTATTGGCATGGGGACTGTAAAACGGTACTGACTGACCAGTGCTAACCCAGACACTGGGTTACCTTTGCTCAGTGGATGTGCACTTTTCATTTGCAAATGTTTTATCGGTTAAATACTCAGTATTGCTGTGCTCTATGAATAGCTTTGCGGCTGCGGCTGCTGAACAAATATCGTCATCGGAATGGTAAACGTTTAACACCGTTGTTCTGTCAAAATACAGGTAGGCTATGTCCACTCACTTGAATATTGTAGCCAATAGGCTACTTGCACAAATACTATAAGCATTTTCATGCATTAAAGAACATGACGCTAATGCAAATGAAACCAATATTTAAAGGAGCAGTATGTAAGTTTGTGGCCAACTTACACTGGTACTGCAATCACATTCAAAATACTACAGAGCATAGTATCCAACTAGGTTGCCAAAATCGGATAGGTTTAGGGTAGTGGAACAGGCCAAAACATATAATATACACATAGTAGAGAGAGAGAGAGATAGTAGAGAAAGAGAGAGAGAGAGCTTCAGACATCAGCAGTAGTCTCCACTAATCTCCACACGTGTGTCAGCAGCATCGTTCTTACCTTCCTCTCCTCCATCTCTCCCTCTAAAGCCACTGCTGCAGTGTGGGCCAGAGGTTACGCTAGGAGACCACTCTTCTTACTCGGGTCCATCTACTGGGCACAATGAACCCTGGGAAAGACATGCATGTCTGATTCGTCAGGAAAGAAAAGTCTATTCCAGAGCCAAACGTTTGTCATTCTTGTTCTTAATCAGCAGTGTGTGTGTGTGTGTGTGTGTGTGTGTGTGTGTTTTGGGCTGTTTCCTGTGTGACCCTGTGGACACCTGTAGCTTTAGGCGTTGCCTGACGTCTCTGTCAGAGGGATGAGGGTACGGGGCATAGGGTTTGACTGGGGGGTCCTGGGGAGTGTGTGTGTGTGTGTGTGTG
>JASCQY010000293.1:13518623-13529213 GCA_030264315.1 Sardinella tawilis | reverse complement strand
GTGGTTTTCTAGACTTACGGCATTTGGATTTGAGAGTAGGCCTACATATCCTCTGATAGGGTAATTATACAAATGACAAAAAACATTGTGAGAGAAGAAAAATCATTTTGACAAAATGAGGAAAGAAAAGTGTTTATGTAGCATGTGAAAGTCAAAATGTCTCTTCACCCAGGGTTAACAATGGGTTGACATGCTTTTGATACCCAAGACAAGGAGAAGTCATGCATAATTCATCTTATATCATGTTCTCCAAATTGCTATGAATAAACCAGTGCATGCTAAATGCAGAAGTGTAATATGTTTACAAAAAAACATTGTAAAACCCATGTGCTTGTTTCAGCTATAGCTTAACCTTATATTCTCACATTTCTGCTTGTCCTTTTGTCCTCCTTTGTGTTTGCAGGTGTGTTTGAGGGCAGTGCTGGAGCCCCTGTGCTGTCGCTGCTACAATATCACTGAGCTCAAACGAGAGATGAGAGAGAGATGAGCTCACCTTTGCTCTTGGCGGGCACTCTGCTTGCGCTGAGGAGCAGCAGCTCGATCAGGTCCTTCCCGTACCACACCAGCAGCTCCTCGTCCTTCTCAATCCGCCGCAGCGAGCGGTAGAACAGCTGGCCGTTCTTCACGTAGGCCTCCAGGTTCTGCTCCTCGCGGTCCCGCGCAGACTGCACCAGCCGCAGCCACATCAGGCCGTCCGACGAGCTGTTGGCAGCCGACGTGTCCACCTGCCAGGATAGAGGGATAGAGACAGAGGGAGAGAGAGAGAGAGAGAGAGAGAGAAAGAGACTGTTAGGACCACACACAGCATCAGCAACAGTTGGCAACAATATTAGCGAGACAGACGGTTCATTGAGACAGCACAGGAATGACACAGAGGGAGGGAGAGAGGCCACTGTAGCAAAAAGAAAGTCATATAGCAAGTAGAGTAAGAGAGAGAGATTATTTAGGCCCATGATGTTGACACAGACCACCATGGCAAAAGGAAAGGAAAGGAAAGGGAGTAGAGGAAAGAGAGAGAGAGACGTCTGAGACAGACCAATATATGGCAGCCAAAGAAAGACACAAAGTAAAGGGAAGAGAGGGGGGGAGTGAGGTAGAGAGTGTGAGAGAGAGAAAGACAGAGAACAAGTCCCCTCTGAGACAGATCATCATTCAGTGCAGTGCCACAGCCTGACAGACAGCTAGGACAACCCCAATGAGAGAGACAGACTACCACAGAGAGAGAGAGAGAGAGAGAGAAAGAAAGAGAGACGTTCACCCGCCTGCCACCCCAGCCTAATGCCCTGCCTTAGCCCACCTGCTCATCTACCCCTTCTCCCCTCCAGTCATGATAGAGCCATGCCGTCTCCACCCCCCCCCCCCCCCCCCCATATACCAACCATGGTGCCAGCCTGGCCCAGTGAGCTGTCATGATGGCTCATAATGAAAAGATATGCCCCAAGAACACACCTCAGTGGTCCTTTTCAATGGGAAAAAGCCTAAATCGTCATTTGCATTAAGCATCTGCATTAGGATGACCAAGAGACGATAATATCACAATGTCCAATGTGACAAAACACGTTTTTTTGTTGTCACAAAGACAGAACCAGAAAAAGAGTGAACTCGAAAAGGCGTACCCTAAAGATGTAGGGCGCGGTGCGCTTGTCGGTGGATTTGAGGGCGATGAAGGCGATGCTGTCGTAAAGCGACGTGTGGCTGAGAACACAGGGCCCGAAGATGGCGTTCTCGGGGATGTCACAGGTGGTGTAGACGCTGGTGAAGATGTCCGTGAGGCACTGCTGGACCGCCTTGGCATCGCTGTCCCACGCCAGCTTCTGGGAGCTCGACTCCTCCATGGTTGGCTGTGTGAGAGAGAGAGAGAGAGAGAGAGGAGAGGGAAGGTGAGCATGGAGAGATCATGAAGTGGGCATCCCCTACTACTGAGCTGAGCTAGCATAGCAGAGCCCCAGCAGCAGCAGTGAGACAGGGCAGACTCAGTGGCCTTGCTTTCCCAGGTTTTGTGAACTGTCATATGAACAATAAGCAGCCTACAGCTGTAATCATGCTGTCATGTAACAAAAATATTGATGGTTGAAAAATGAATAAATAATGAATAAAAATGAGAATAAAAAATAGTACAGACAATGAAATTTTTTATATTGTCAACATGGAATATGACAAGCAATATAATAGTATGGGCAGCTTGGTCCTTTCAACTAAAGAAATATGTTGGTGAGTTGATGGAACGTTAACATAGACCTTGATTAAAACAACCTCGATCCGAAAAGATCTCAAAATGTAATTGTTCACTGTAATAATACATTGGTAAGCACGAATTTGGTACAATGAAGAAAGAAAATACTAGTTAATAATTTATACTTTTTTCAAAATTATTATTATTATTATTATTATTTTTAAAGGACACTGTTATTTACGTATTTACGTATTTATTATTATTATTATTATTAAGCTATTATTATTATTGTTATTATTATTATTATTATTATTATTATTATTATTATTATTATTATTATTATTATTATCCGATCTTTCAGCAAAACGAAAGGGTCCTATCATCAGTAATAATTTAAAAAAACACATTTATGACAGGGCAAAATTACCTAAATAAAATAATATTCTTTACTGTATCAAAATAATGAATAACATCGCGCAAGGCGGAAAGCCAAATCCCCTCTATTGAGCGGGCCCACCGAGGATCCTATCCGGCACCACAGGCAAACGTGTGCACCCTTTAAAACTGGACGGCCATAGCGAATGGATTTGGAGTGGACTGTCAGAGTCGGTGATCTCATGTCAGCTAACCTTTGCCTCCTTTCTACACGAGAGAACGTATGCTTGGCTATTTGCATAATCCGCCACTTTTCCCTCAGAGACTTCAATTAAGGCAGCGCGCAGAGTCAATTATTATGTTCTTTACCATATTCTGTGCAAAGGCCTACGATTCTGCAGGCTTTGGCCAAGCGAGCTTCAGTTTGATATTGGAAATATCTGTGTAGATATTTAGCTAGAATAAATTAGAAAGAACTAAATAAAATGGTCATCACCCACACACACACACACACACACACACACACAAACTAAACTAAATCAACAGCATCTCTCTACATTTCTTCATTAGCATTACTATAGCCCACCATGTGAGTGACAAATACATAAGAATTATTATAAAATAGAATGTTTCTGCCTTGTGTGTTTTAAGAAAGATTTAAAAAAAACTATGCAACGATATTAGTCTAAACGTACTTTTTTCACAGATGAGAAATAGCCTAATATTGATGTGTAGCCTACCAAGTCAAGCTATGACGTAAAGAAAAAGATGGTAGCCCAAGTATATTACAAAATGCCATCATAATTCATAATTCATGAAGTCCTTCGTGTTGTAAAAGACCCATTTTTAGGATGTTTTTTTTTTTCTTACAGCATTTTGGGTATTCGGAAAACACTGTCTATGCTTGTAAACAATGTGAAGCTGTCGCCTGTGTAGCCTTGTCTAATAACAATCGCACTTCTGTTATTTTACTTAAAACCTACTGTGCGTTTTAAATTTGACAGACCGTTCAGAAAACTCTGTACATGCGAATTCATTTGTTTATATTTCTGCACCCCACAGATGCCCAAATCAACTCAAACAGCCTGTCAGCAATGCGCGTATTACGCCTGAATTATCATTCCACAAGCGTACGAGGTTGAATGAAACTTACCATTTTCTGTGTTGATGGTTGAAAATGGATTATTTTGAAAAGGCAACATTTGTTATTGCATGTGCCAGAGCAGATCATAAGCTATTCACTTCATTGTTTTCATAACGCAAAAACGCGAAAGTTGCCACTTTCAGACGAGACAATCGTTCTCAATCGCAACCCCAAACAGTCCTCTCTATTGTAGCCCTTGTGGTCGCTCTCTCGCGGGAGGGAAGACCGCACAAAAGGTCCAATGAATATGCATTTCAGTTAAATACGAGAATAGAGACGGCAATATATGCGCATTTCTAAATGAGACGGGGCGGACTCGTTGACCCATCATTTCAGAGGGCATTTTCGTCCTGACGATCTGCACGCGGGGTTATTATTCCGGGGTGCTTCTCTGCAGCGCTGACACGGTTTCACATAGCCTACATCGAAGCACCAACGGTCTAGGTTAGCAGCATCCCCTGCAACTGTCCCCATTTTAAAAATCGCAAATGACTTACCTTTTCGCTAAACTGAAAAATAGCAGTAATCCACAAAGTTCAGCTGATGGTTAGAAGAAAAGTGGAAGCAGAAAAAAGAAAAAAGAAAGGTCTCTTCCAAAGCGAACTCGCTTGGTGTCTCCCGTGAAGCCCTTGTCGTCAGTGCATATCCCCGCGCCTGCTGAAAGTGACAGTGCTGTCGGTCGCCGTGTGAATCTCGATCAGAGAAACAGAGAGTGAGAGGGAGAGAGAGAGAGAAGGAGAGCGCGAGAGGGGCACGCAGATGGGGCCGCGGCACTGGCTGACTGGCGCCCGCATACACACTTTTTGTTTGCTGCACATAATCTGCCCAATGAGGCGTGTCACAGTCCGCGTCCCCTCCCCTTAACTCTTCCCTGGCCGACTGTCACTGGCGAGATTTACCTCCAGAATGTCTTTCCCCACACAATGTTTTAATGTGCTCTGCCATGGCGGAAGCACAACAGCTGCCTCTGTTTGGGCGATACACGTGAAAACCATTTATTTTTTTCCTCTCTTTTGTCCGACAGAATGTAAACGTGACAGGTTTGTGTATGTGCGTATACAATTCTGCTGTTGTTTAATTTGTCGGTAGCATATTATACAGTGAACAGTACACTAGATTTAATATTTACAATAATTAAGTAGCCTAATATGAACCCTACACTTATTATTATCATTATTGTTATTATTATTATTGTTATTATTAGGCTATTAATAATATTATTATTATTATTCACTGTTACATTCATTCTCTGTTGTTGCTGTTAATTGATAGTCTACTGTATAAAACGACTTCATTAGCATGGATCCTAGTGAGACATCACAGCTGTGAAGTCAGTAAAAAGACAGATGATACGGTTCTGCGGTGAAGTGCCCAATAGCCTTGAATGGACAGGCTTATTATATATGCCGTTGACTAGCTGTACATTTAAGTTGGCTACGTGTGTTATTTTAATGTGCATCGTCTTCAATAAGCCACATTTCTCAATCTGTGGTGGAAGGACACGCTTAAGCAATGATTATCCGTCGTTACATTTCCTTCCAGGTGGGGTGATCTTTCACGAGCGACTGTTTCTCTCGTCGCTCTGCTCGGACACACGAGGAGTCAGGCGCCCAGCAGGCTCGTGGCATGAGCACCTGCTTCCGAGCAGCATCGTAACGAGAGGGCACGCGGGGAGATCAGTCAGCGCAGCAGCGCGACTGCGTCGCGGACGGATGCAAGATGTCTTAATTAACCACAGATGTTTAAACACATAGCGAGTATGGTGAGGAATAATCTTTTGCATTTCAAAACTGAACACAGTGAAAATGTAAAACAAGGCTTAGTGTATATTAACCTTTAGCTGTCAAAGGGCGTTTTAAAGTAATACGCACGAGAGCAGGATAACTTAATTTGGGGAAACAGGGGTTATCCTCGATCCCTTGTAGATCCCAACGGAATTAGCCGGTCTTCAGTGAACTCTCATGATGCGTAACACACAACAAACAGCAGGGGCTGGATGCCTTGATCCAGGGAGTGAGAAACTTGTCAAAACTGATGAAGCAGATTGATCTCGTAATGACCACCCGCGGAGACCTCACACCTTCCTCCGTGTCCACGGCCTCTTTTTGTAGAGAAGGACTCAAAGATCCAAGCCTTTTTGGAAAAAGTAGGCTATAAAATAAGCCTTTAAAATGAGAGTGGGTTTTATACTCTTATGAAAGACACTCCACCATCCGTTGCGTGAGTGTTATTTAGCTTATTTGATTTTGAACATTTTATCAGCATTAATTGTCTTGTTTCAAGTGTCTTATTGTCTCTGAACCCAAAAGGCCTTTTCCCTAGGCAAATATTAATCCGTATTTATCCACACGAATGCCTTTGGTGGGGTCTGTCCATGGTTGGATATTCTAATCCAGATAGAACAGCAACAGATATTATTTTTGTATTTGATCATCAACTTCTGACTGTTTTCTCAATCCTTATGTTCATGTTATCAGCAAAGTGTGTAATAAATTTGTGTTTGGTCCTCCCAGATAACAGCTGTAATGAAAAATTAGTGATCATGACCCCCTGATGTAATACTGTAAAATAGTGTGCATAATGTTTTGATGTGTACAACATCTCCTGCTGGGTGTATGTGAATAAAATATGGCCCAAATTATTAAAAATAATTTTGGATTAATTCACTTATTCCTGACACAGGGAAATGCTGTCTCAGTTTCAGAATTATATTAGCACTGCATCTTAAAGCATATAATAATTAGCCTTATCTTTATAAATGGAAATAACCTATGTTTCAAAGGGCAAATTAAAACTGTTCTTATTTGCTCAGTCTACTAGCTTGTAAACACACACACTTACATACACACACACACACACACACACACACACTAACTTAAGCATATGTGTTTGAAATTCATGCATAGTAAACTAAGAAATAAAATCTATGAGGCATTCCACTTTATGGAGGGTCTTGCACCACCACAAAAAAGCGTTTGCGGTTTTACATATCATGTATCCAAATGTATTAATAAGTCAAGACTATAAGATTGTCTCAATTTTGAGGGGGAAAAAAATACTATATTTTGTTCTAATTCTGTGTCGTTACACTGATGCTCTCTGGAGTGGCATGTAAAAGACAGTGGCCGATATAAAGATGTCCAGATTGATGCTTTTGCCACAAGAGCTTTGCTACACTTTCTGAAACTCTCATCCAGCTTTTGACACTTTAATATGATTAGTTCCCGAGAGTCGGCGTATTTTAAGCACATTAGTGCGGAGATATTTCATGTGCCATCAAGACAATTGAATTCACAGCCGACTGCCTCGTTAAGAATTCAGCATGAAACACAGATTTCCTGCCTCCGCCACTGTAAAGGAAGAGGCCAGGGGATTGTTATTCGACGTGTTATTGTTGTTATTTTCCAATTCATGTGATCGCCATGGTGTATTATAGAGTAATGAGCTGAAGAGTCAGCCGGGCAGTAAAGTGGAACCAAGCAGCAATGATATGGAGATTCTTATAGGGGGTAGGGGTGGGGGGGGGGGGGGGGGGTTAAGTTTTGTTTTGTTTGTTTTGGGTTTAGAGACAGGGCTGGGTCAAGATGGGGTTGAAAGGGGGGGGGGGGGGGTGATATGGTGGAGGGCTTGTTTACACACACAAACATGTATAGATCCATTTATAAGTGCACACAAACACACACACATACACACACTCACTCATAAGCTACATTACATATCCACAAGTATGCATGAATAGCATGTGTGCATACATACATACAAACACAGAGGCCAGAAAATGGAAATGAAAACAGCCAAATTCAGAATACTTACACTTTTATACTAACTTTTATGTGCAAATGTGTAACATAAAAACGCTGAAAGAGACAATCACACACTCAATCACACACTCAAACCTATACATATCAGAGAGAGAGAGAGAGATTATTAGATAATTATTACTATCATTATAATTTATCATTATTGTTATTATTATTTCTGAATGCTTTGGCAATGCAACATATGATTTGTCATGCCAATAAAGCCTATTTGAATTTGAATTTGAATTTGAATTTGAGAGAGAATGAGAGAGATAACATACAGAGAGTGAATGAGAGAAAGCAAAGGAGTATGAGAGAGAAAAAGAGAGAGAAAACTGAGAAAGAGAGAGAGAAAAGGAGAAAGAGAGAGGTCAAAACACACATGGCCTCCCTCCACCCTGGTCTCTGGTCTCTGGTCTTTATTTGGCTCCAGTACAGAAGGCCTGAGAGAGGAGGAGACAGAGCTCCATAAAGTTATAATTATCCACATAAATGCAGGCCCAGAGCTGCACACACACACACACACACACACACACACACAGAGAGAGAGACAAGTGCAGACATACACACACACACAGACAAGTGTATACACACACACACACATTTACACAAACACTCCTCGAGAGTGTAGACGTAGGCAGATGGACACACACATACCACAGTGCAGACACACACACACACACACAGTCACTTACGCAAACACTTTTGGAGATGAAGACGCATGCAGATGTAGAGAGATTGACACACACAAATGCTGCGATACTCACACACACACAAACACATTTATAAACAAACAAGAGTGCACACAATCAGACACACACACACACACACACACACACACATTTTGGCGGAATACAATTTTATGATCTGTTACAGAACTTTGGCTGTCAGCCTCTGGATAAGTCTGGACTAGCGCTTTGAGGAATAACTCATCCTCAAAAGAGAGGAGCAGTCTGAAACACACACACACACACACACACACACACACACACACACACATACACACACACACACACATTCTCAAACACTCGAGAGTTTTGAGGGATAACTCATGGCTGAACGAGAGGAGCAATCTGAAAGTGCTAGGCATGTCTGTTAGCCAATATGTCAGAGCAGATTGAGCTGTGCTTCAATCAGGAGGATGCTGAGGGCCTGGTATGTGTTTGGAAGTCATTAGTCACGCAACATTCATTATCTCCTCATCCATTCACTGATCTAAGTGGGTGTAAACAAAGACAGTGCCATGGACTGTTCTCCTGTTGCACTTGTACCACCTGTTAGTGTAGCGTTAGCCAGCAGCTCGCTAGCTATTCTGTTAGCGTAGCAGTAACCAGCAGATCACTAGCTGTGCTGTTGGGATGGCATTAGCCATTAGGCTGCTAGCTGTGCTGTTAGCATAGTCATTAACATAACATAACATTACCAAACTCCCTCTCACACACCAACCTCTCTATCACAAACTACCAACCCCCCTCACACACGACCAAACTCTCTCACACACATTACCAAACCCCCTGTCACACACCATCAAACTCAGCCACACACTACCAAGCCTCCTCACACACTACCAAACTCCCTCTCTCACACACTACCAAACCCCATCACACACTACCAAGCTCCCTCACACACTACCTAGCCCCCTCACAAATTGCCAAGCCCCCACACACTACCAACCACCCTCCCTCCTTCCCTCACACTACCAAGCTGTCTCTCCCGGTCTTTGGAGCTGAGGGTTGTGGGTTTGAGGTCTGGTGAGTGTGTGCAGGACTGAAGCAGGTTACATTTGCGACAATCACAATTGTGTCGACTTGTGTGATTTATTCTGTTCTCAAGAGGTGTGTCTCACTCCCAATACAACCATGAGGGTGGTGGGATTCTTCTCCTTTCCAAATCTGTCAAAGAATGTGGAGAATGATCTACTTGTTCGATTGCGCTGGTGATTTAAGAGGGCAGACTCAAAAAGGCTCGGCATTTGCAATACTAGGCCCTTGGGAGGGAGCTGTCTGGCGGATTGAGATGTGAGTTTCGGAATAGAATGTTTGGAGGCTTGGAGTTCAATGGTGCCCCAGGGCTAAAACCAGCCCGCGGCTCCCAAGAGACTATCCTGTGACTTGTTATTTACATTTACACATTTTTTGGACTATTTGTTGCCTTTATTCGGATAGGACAGTGGAGACTGACAGGAAACGAGTGGGGAAAGAGGGGAAGGGATCAGGAAATGACCTCGGGCCTATACTACAAACGGAGGTTAACCTACCCAGATATAAACCAGGGTTAACTTAATTTATTAAACTGGGGTTGACAAAACCTGGTTATCTTACGCGGTGTTAATCGGTACTACGATGCTGACTTAGATGTTGATTTGTCTACCGCGAGTTGCCTGAACTGGAGTTAAAGCGCGTTCTCGTAGGAGGGCACGTTCGGCAACACAAAATGAGGTTATGACCAATGATTTCTGCAGCGCATTCTTATTAAACTGTGGAATTCAGCGTCATATAAATTAAATCAGCACCGCACACCACCGCGATACATGCATGTACACTAGTCCCTTAGCTGCTACTTACATGCTAGCCGGGTCCCCTAGCTGCTAGGCAGGCTACTAACATGCTAGCCAAGTTTCTTATCCGCTAGGTAGGCTACTAGCATGCTAGCCAGGTTCCTTATCCAATGGATGGAGCTGTGAACTGCTGAATAGAATGTTAGGAGGCTTTGAAATAAATTGAGTTGTTAGTTTGAGGCACCTGGAGTCTCTTGGCCTGGTATAGCGTAGCAATGTGGATAAGTCGTTTTCGTAGCTTTTAAATTAAAAGCTTGTCCCCATTGTTACGCTATTTTGCTGCCTCGCTAAAACCGGCATAATTCCGTTCAGGTTGCATTGTTATGGTTGATTTTTTGGCAGCTTGTTGTACTCAACCACTGCTTCCACTGGAATGTAGGTTGGGAAGTGCTGGTGTTCCAATTTAAAGTAAAACCCTGAAACGCAGACTGCTGTCAATGGGCTGGCTGGCTTCTTGCATGGTACATGTGTGTGTGTGTGTGTGTGTGTGTGTGTGTGTGTGTGTCTGTGTGTGTGTGTGTGTGTGTGTGTGTGTGTGTGT
>JASCQY010000293.1:13304774-13316991 GCA_030264315.1 Sardinella tawilis | reverse complement strand
TGAAATGACTATTGGGATCTTGTCGCGTTCTGTCTTGCCGAGCTCCCCCTACCGCATTTGGCTAGGTAAATGCAACGGCAACGCAAAAGAGTTGCTGAGCGCCTCTTTAATTTCTTTCTACCAACATGAAAGCTTTAATTCACTACAGAGTCATCAAAGTACTTTACTTTTCTTTGACATATTTATACATTATCTGTTTGTATCATGAGCTTTCTGTGACATAATAAGTACCTTCAAAAGTATAGTATAGTAGCCTAGGGTGTAGTATCATACAGTATACAGAATTGGTATAGAATAGTGTTGGATAGCTTTACATAGCATACCACAGTAATGTATAGTAATACATCTACAAATAGAAATAGCTTGGAAGTAAGTACCACCACGGTGTGTGTGTGTGTGTGTGTGTGTGTGTGTGTGTGTGTGTGTTTTGAGTGTGCCATGTGTTACTGACATGATCTGCTGACCTGACTGACATTGGGAATCATTGCCATGGTGATTAAACCAACCCAGGAGCCAATAAAGTCTCAGGCGCAGCTCAGCGCACATTAAATTTAAGGGATCGTTTCAGGAATTATGGACGTTTCTCACAACTTCATCTAAACCCAAAGTGGAATCCTCTTTGGAGAAGATGGACACGGCTATAATTTACTCTGCGTCTCTTTACCAGCTGGACACGGCTGTGTCCACTTTTCCGACCCAGGATGGAGTGAGTAGATGCAGCGAGTTTCTATGGTCTTGGGCGGGCAGCAGTGACTGGGTGTCTGGGGGCCATAGAGTACATTACCTCCAACCTGCAGCACCTCAAGCTTCCAACAGCAGTTCCAATACACACATTGGCCCCCTATCAGTGGCAGAAACACCACCGCCGCTACAACATCCACCATCACCGTGCAATCACTACTGCAGTGACCAGCGCTAGTAATGCCACCGTCACCGTCGTCAATGGCGTCATGACACCATCATGTCAGGATATAGACAGACAGACAAACAGACACACTCAATAGGCAGACACACAAACTCTCTCTCTCTTTGTCTTTTTATTTTTTTTCTTCTCCTTTCTGTCTACATCCATCTTAATTCTTTTCCTATTTTGTCTCTTTCTGTGTCAGGCTCTCATTCTATGTCTCTGTTAGAGGATGCTGCTGTGGCTTATGGATCTATTTTGCCCCCCACCCGCCTAAACAACATCCTCTACACCTCACCTTTCTCCATCCCTCTTGTCTTTCATTATCACTTCTTTGTTTTCTCTCGTTTCCTTTCATTCTTCCATCCCCTCCTCCTCCCTTCTCTCTACCTCTCCTCTCCTCTGCTCTGCTCTGCTCTCTCTCTCTCTCTCTCTCCCCCTCTGACCTAGCAGACTGAGGGGAGAGCATATGTGCTGTCTGCTGCATCTCTGCAGGCCAGCATTTGTAATGCTCTAGCGTGAGCCCGTGATTCGGGGGCCAAGGGGAACACAGCAGATTGGGTTTGGAAATAGAAATGTGTGCGTGTTACAGCCAAGAGCTCTGCTTTGTGACAACGTTTCACTATTTGAATAAACAGATGAGAGAGAGAAAAAAAATTTGTAAAGCGCACTGACAACAAGGACTCGTATTTTTATTTTTGCTATATTGTGGATACAATCGGGAGATTTAATGCTGTAGGTTTTTGTTTTTTTTTACATAGCTAACTCACCCTACCCTTCATTGCCGCATGTTAATTTTTCACTTCAGATTTGATATGCACATAGAGTAGCCTTTAGAACTAGAAGACAGACAAAGACAGACTTGACATCCGGTAAACATTCACTGTCGCTTCCGTGAAGTTAATCCATTTGCGGTATATTTCTCATTGGCGAGCAGTTTGCTCACCTCATCAGTCAAGAGATATTACACCCTCTTGATCTCCTATAAGCTTTGAGAAGTGCAGTTGCTGACCCCTCCTTTGGCCGTCCATCCAGCCAAATCAATTAATTACTTTTCAAATGAATCTGGGCATTAGCGAGAGAGAGCGCCGTGGCAGGTCACAGTCAGCTGCACCGGCCCACAAAAATGTGCTGATCTCCGGGACGTATGCGAACGGCGAGCGAGAAAGTGGTGTGTGGCGGTGACTTCATCCATAGATCAGGGTAATTGCTGTATTAAGCAGCAAATTGGAGCTAAAATAACCAGATGCAGCGGAGACGCCCCCCCCCCCACACTCGGGCGATGGTTATTCCGAGGTCAAGGAGAGTTCAAGCATGGAGGAGGTAATCGCACAGGGTCAAGTACACCCAGACACACACCTCGTGTTCAGCGGCGAAATTATCCCCGCAAATATACTATCTTTTGCTCTCTGAGAGGGCCAAAGATGGAGGGAGGGGGGGAGGAGGAAGAGAGGGATAGACACAGAGAGGGAGGGAGGGGGAGAGGGAGGAATAGGTAGGCAGAGGGGAAAAAGAGAGGGAGGAAAGGGGAGAGAAAGAAAGACAGAAAGACCGGTAATTGTCTCCACGCTTATGGCTAGTCATAGCCCATTTCATTTTCCATAAGTCTTTATTCTCGCCTCGGCTGTGGTCGCTGATCGGGGGGGATTTCGGAGCCTTGGGGTGTGTGTGTGTGTGTGTGTGTGTGTGTGGGGGGGGGGTTATAGTGATGATACGAGTGGTCATGCTCCCCACCTTGGCTGGGGTGTGTGTTTTATTCGCCTGGGCGTGCTGGCGGCGTCCAGGCCAGCGGAGAGAGAGACATGGGAGTCTAAAAAGGAAGGTGGTGGTGGTGGGGGGGGGGTGGTTGGGGATGGGGGGTGTGGAGAGCTGCTGAGGCGTACACAGATACTAAAGGCCTCTGACCCCCATGCCACATTAGTCAAGCCCTCAAACAGGCTCACTGCCTGCACACACATAAAGCACCATGTTCCGGGGACTTAAGTGGGCTCAGTCGGATGTGTTTGAGTCACTGAACCACTGCTGCCTGGACTGGACACACCCTTGGCTGCTGCTCTGATGTGCCTGAAACAAGCAGGTGAAGGTAGCAGACATCAGTGCATAACTAATAAAATCAGCAGCATAAAAGACTGGAAGAAAAGAAAACCATGTTTTAGGAGAGTACTTTGACATAGTACTTCTGTATTGCATATCAGCTTTTGTTTAAGTCTATTGCAAATGAACACACACTGTATTTAAGAGAGCATGTTTAAGAAAAAGGAACTTTGTATCCAATTCATGACTGACAATTTTAGCTCTAATTACGCTAAAATAAAATTTCCATCAATTTCCATTCCATTTGTGTCATCCCAATAAATGCTGAGATTGAATTTACAGTATTTCCACTCCGTCTATGAGGACTGATGCTGTGTACAGTAACGCCGCCATAGAGAAGAGATGACTCTTCTCTCTTCCCATTCATATGCTGCTCCAGTGACACGTCATTGTCCGTACAACCTTGAGGACTTGTGACGTTAAATGCCACACTCATAGTGATGGGCTAATAATCTGCCGCAGCATACGTCAGTTCCTCTGCAGCGGTTGATTTTGGGATTATTGTTAGAAATAGCCTACGCTATGTTCGATTATTCTGCTTCCCCTGACATATTTATGTCATTACTCTATCCTATAACTGAGGCTTTAGACTAGTAAAATCTAACAGTGTTTCATGCTGCTCATTCAGTTGTTGGCTTTATAGAGCTGAGAGAGAATTTTGCAGAAAAGGGTACATTTGATCGTCTTCCCTTTTTTAAAGAGAGTAAAAGTGGATTAATATCTCTTCTATAAACTGGAAACAATCTTGCTGTAGAGTAATGGTGTGGAAAAGCCAACAGCCGAGGGAGGCAGACACACACACACACACACACACACACTGTGAGAGGGGAACACGAGTGAAGAGAATGGAAGTGGGAAGCAGTGCAGTGTTGCCTCCCGTCTTGCTCTCTTTCTTTCTGACTACGTACATGTATCAGCTGTCCTCTCTGTGTGATACACACACACACACACACACACACACACACACACACACAAGCACAAATACAAAGAGAATGAGAAACATGCATACACTCAGACACACATCAACATACAACAGACATATCAAGCTTCCTTTATTTCTTCTGTCATTTCTTGGCAATCTGTGTTTGTGTGTGTGTGTGTGTGTGTGTGTGTGTGTACGTGTGTGTGCAATCGCATGCATTCATGTGTTCATTTGCATGCGTGCGTGTGAGTGTGTGTGTGTGCGTGTGAGTGTGTGTGTGTGTGTTTGTGTGTGAGTGTATGTGAGCGTGTGTGTGTGTGTGTGTGTGTGTGTGTGTGTGCTCATATATGTGTGAAAAAAGCTTACTTCAGGGGAAGACATTGTGCAGCCAGGCCCACAGCAGGGGTGTGAGGAACAGACTGGAGCCTGTGAGGCATATGTGCCGCGTATACTGAACACGTCCCCACCCTCAAGACTGCATATGTCCCCTCACCGCCTCATGTCTCACAGCACTGCCTATGTCCACACACACACACCTCAGGTCTCACAGCACTGCCTATGTCCACACACACCCACCTCAGGTCTCACAGCACTGCCTATGTCCACACACACACACCTCATGTCGCACAGCACTGCCGATGTCCACACACACACACCTCATGTCTCACAGCACTGCCGATGTCCACAGACACGGCTAGGGTCCGTGGGCACGGCCTATGTCCACACACACACACGCGGCTCAAGTCTCACAGCACTGCCTATGTCCACACACATGGCTTAGGTCTCATGTGTCCACACACACACACATGGCTCATGTCTCATACAACTGCCTATGTCCATACACACACACTTCATGTCTCATACTGCCTATGCCCACACACACACACACACGGCTCATGTCTCATACGACTGCCTATGTCCACACAGACACATGGCTCATGTCTCATACTGCCTACTGTATGTCCACACACACACACACACACACACGGCTCATGTCTCATACGACTGCCTATGTCCACACAGACACACGGCTCATGTCTCATACTGCCTACTGTATGTCCACACACACACACACAGCTCAGGTCTCACAGCCCACAGCCCACACACTTACCTATCTAAACTGTACACCAGCTCACATCTTTGCCAGCATTATCAGTGTCCCAATCATGAAAATTATCTATTTATTTCAAATAAATGCTAATAATGCCAATTACCATTAGTGGTGGTAAGCCTAATAATAAATACTAATATGCTAATGTATATAGTGTAGTGCTAATACAAGAGGCCATTTTTGCTAAAAGTTCAGTTCCCCTTGATATTTAATGAACTACACAGTTGTACTTGATCTTTTCGACAGACTTACCACTCTTTAAAACAACAACAATGCACCACTCTATTCAGTTACATATACGGTGATATGAAAGAACCACAGGCGCAGCTAAAGGTTACTGCTACTTACCATTTGGACCTATAGTGTAATGGAGGCTGGCTTAAGGTAGCTTAAAGTGTATTCATTTGGCTCTTAAAGCAGAGAGGGTCTATGAGGCGTGTGAACAGTGCGAGAGGCGTGTTTCACTACCCACACAATACGGTTCCAGGACATCAGGCCTGAACAAAGAGAACTTGATTTATCCTGTTAAAGAGAGAGAAAAAGAGAGAATGAGAGAGAGAGAGAGAGAGAGAGAGAGAGAGAGAGAGAGAGAGAGAGAAAGAAAAGAGGAATCATCGGGCAGGAATTATCTGGAAAGGTCATCCTCCATTTCTGTACAGAAATGATCTTTTCCCACAATGCAATAATCATTTATCTGACGCCTCTATCGGCTTTATTGAAGCTGACAGCTTATTTAAGCCGTTTCCCCGTGGCCGAGCGGGGTCATGACAGTTAACGTGGTGAAAAGTTCCAGTGCCCAGGTTTCCAATCATCGGGTCCTCAGGGGGGCAAGGACAGTGAGGTCCACCTCAGGCCAGTGTTACGTGGGGACCTGCTCTGTCTCATCCTGTAAAGCATAAATACAGTCACACACACACATACACACACACACACACACATACACCCACTGAGAGCCTAAAGCTGGTTGCTTGAAGAGAGTTTAGATTCTTTAAACAGAAAGGATTCCGTAATGTCTTCTCGAACATGTCTGGAATTTTCTCTGAAATGTGTGAAATCTGCAAAAGAAAACCTGGTAAACTAGGCTAGTGTCATAAGGGAAGAGATGTTTTAAATATGGCTTCAACAGCTGGAACAACTACTGTATGGTGGAAGTTACAAGGATGTGTGGTGGTGGGAGAGAGAGAGAGAGAGAGAGAGAGCTTAAGTAACTAGCAGACAGACAGACAGACAGACAGACAGAGAGCCGTGGCCTAGCCATGCTTGACAGAGCCGGGATGTAAAGAGCAGCAGAATCATTTACCTTGAAGAGAAGATTAAATAAACCTTTGGTCTCTCTCCACGCTCTATCTTCAAGGACGTCTCCCCTCGCCGCGCCGCGCGGATTAAACGCACTCTGTCTCCTTTGCCATCGTTTGACTGGATGAATGGCGAGCGAACGAGCACGGGGGTTTGAAGACGAGCTCGTATTTGTCCGCGCGATTGTCGCAGTATTTATTCAGCTGTCACGCCACAAAGTGTGCCGCCGTCGCATCTCGGCTCGCTTTTCTCACTCAGACTGATAAGCTCAGAGGGTTTAGGCGATTCTTTTTTTTTGGGGGGGGGGGGGGGCAAATAATGAAGTGCAGGCGTGTTCATTCTCTTGTGTTGCTGGCAGAGAAAGGGCTACTTAATTAGATTTATTGTTGCGACTCTCCACTGTTCTACTGGGCCAACGTGTCAGAATCCCTCATTGCCCTACAAGGTTAATTAGGTGATCATGTCTTTAAATAGCAAGATCACATTGCTCCTCTCTTCTCCCTCTCCTCTCCTCTCTCTCCTCCTCCTCTCCACCACCCCTCCTTATTCTTCCCCCCGCCCCTCTCTCTCTCTATCTTTTTTTTCTCCCTTCCTATATTCTTTCTCTCCCATCTAACCAATGACGTGTCGCTGAGCTTTCGCAACTCAATTCCGCTCAACGCCACTCATCTCGCCCTGAGGCCCCCCATCAGGCCTTTTAAGGAAACTTGGCACCGGATGTGGAGGAAACGCTTGCGCGCTATAGACAGCCACGAAAGTGAAGCTGTCACTCAGGCGACCACGGAGGTGAGGAAACGATGGAGGGATG
The DNA here is from genome assembly GCA_030264315.1 of Sardinella tawilis. Taxonomy (NCBI): domain Eukaryota; kingdom Metazoa; phylum Chordata; class Actinopteri; order Clupeiformes; family Clupeidae; genus Sardinella; species Sardinella tawilis. Next base: position 13,309,856 of record JASCQY010000293.1, on the reverse strand, counting down.
GAAAGAGAGAGAGAGAGAGAGAGAGACGGAGGAGTGGAAGGCTCCTGAGCCGCTCCCTATCCAGACCATCTGTGGCCCCAGCTGGGGAGCGGGCGATGGTCTGGCACTTGTACCGCGCCATATTTACAGATCTAAACACAAATGGCTACTGCCTGATTGTTTCACGATTCATTACTCCGACAAGGCCGGCGCCCATGCCAGGCCAGCTGTTGCAGTGCAAACCTTTGTCACTTAATAGAGCTGATTATTGCTTTCCATCAAAAGTATCGATCTGTGGCAGGAGAATTGAAGGTGCTGTCGCTGCCGTGCCAGGCGGTGCCAGGCTGTGCCATACCGTGCCGTGCCGTGTCGTGCCATGCCACGCCGACGTGCCGAATCCACCCCCCCCCCAGCTGCCAGGGAAGACATGGTGCAATATTGGTCTTGGCCAGCGAAGAACCCATCATGTAGCAGGAATCAGTGCAAATGAAATGCCAAACTAGGATGTGTTTGAATAAGTGTATTTGTATGTGTTTCTTAAGACAGGGTTGAAGAGACAGCATCATATTGACTTGGATCCCCTAAAGACTATTAGAGAGAGATAGATCCACCTCAAACCTACCAAAAGACATATTCATATGTAAAAATGTTGTAAGAAAGTAATATTTTTCCATAAGAGAATGGTCAGTACTGTCCTTTTATTTATAGAAATGAGCAAATATTTGTAGAATAGACAGGCACACAGACAGAGAGAGAGAGAGACAGAGGGAGAGAGAGAGAGAGAGAGGGATCAATATCTATTCACATGAAGACAGGGCAGAGGTGAATAAAGATTGATAAGAAGTTTCCGGTCTCCAGAGGAAAACCGATATAGGCCTGTGTGGTTTGCGGCCGCTGCCATCTTTTCCACGTCATTTGTTATTCTGGAAAAAATAAAATGTGCCCAGCGGCTTATGGAGCACTTCCCATTCCGGAGCCAGACAGCCAGGGGGAAGGATAAGGAGCAGGAAACGATCGGGTCAAGCGTTTTACACCACTGGGGCCTATTGATTTCCCATTAAAAGGCCCCTAGTGGTGGTTCGCACCAGGCTCGGCAAAATAACTCAGCTAATCTGTGGAGGAGTGTGTGTGTGTGTGGGGGGGGGGGGGGGGTGGGGGCAGGCAGGCAGATAGCATTTATCCTACTATTGGCTTTATGCCATTCCCCATTCACCAGCCCGCACACCGGTGTGTATATTTACATCCTGGTCGTCAGAGGGGACACAAGGCATATGGCGGCGTAAGTGTCCATCTGCAAGCCATGATCGAAGCCTTATTTGTTAGTGCTGCGTTGAGCCTGTTTGCTGTGACTGATTACCTCGGAGAGAGGAGGATGGAGCTGGGCTGGAGTGGGGTGGTGGTGGTGGTGGTGGTGGTGGAGTGCTATAAAACAGCACTAATAGTGTCCATGTTTACGTCTAGATAGACTTCTAGATACAGTAGATACTTTATTTATCCTTAGGAAACTACATAATATACTGCACTGTAAATGTATTGGAAGGATTATTTATAGGCCTATGTATTGAATAAATGTATTTGAAACATACAATAGGTATGTTGTGTGAATATCAGAACTGATACACTATTATTGAATTCATTTCGATATTCATATTCACACTATACACTATTATTGAATTACTGATACACTTTTATTGAATTCCACTCTTCTGGACCAAATGAGAAGATTTCTATATAATGTATGTACTGTACATGCACAATCACACACTCAAACCCATGCATATAACACTCTCTCTCTCTCTCTCTCTCTCTCTCTCTCTCTCTCTCTCTCTCTCTCTCTCTCTTTCTCTGTCTCTTTTATTCAGCTGAGCATCAAGTTAAACGAGGCTGCATGGTAGACTAAGCATTACATGTCTCAGAACTTTAAATACCAGATTTAATTAACATGTTATTAGCTAATTAGCGCATGTTGATTAATGCACTATTAATTCTCTCTAGACCCAATTGAATCTTTAATGGCTATTGGACATCAAAGCACCAATTGTATAATTAGTGACAGGGACTTAGACACCAGCAGCCCGCCCCAACTCCACCCGCCCCTCCATACGCATGCATACTGTACAGTACACACAGGCACGCACGCACATCAACACACACACACACACACACACACACACACACTCGCCTCAAAAATCACATGCAGTTCAGATTCCTTCATCATTCTGTCTGAATCCTGTCATCCTGTTTCTATAAGTATTTGCTCCGTCTCTTGCTAAAGAGAGCTGCTGTATGTTTGCACAGTTGGCATCATGGCATAGCAATGAGCTCTCTCTCTCTCTCTCTCTCTCTCTCTCTCTTTCTCTCCTCCATCCATCTGCCCTGTCATATTTTGGTGGCTCGGCCTGTACTCACTTCCCCCACCCCCCATGCACACACACACACACACACACACACACACAACTAAAACTCTCACTTACTCTCTGCAGCTCCACAGCGAGAGGCCCCAGAGTGCATGCTGGGAGTTCCCTCCTCTGCCAGAACCGCCATCCATCATTGCCGTGGCGACAGCTCCATCCTCTTCCCTGGTTCGAAGTGATATCTTCAGTATGGCGGCTTTAGGGCATAATTGATGAGGCGTGTGGGTAAAGGGACAGGGGGACCTGGGCACGGGGTGCGGCTGTGTGGGGGTACTCTGGTGCGGCCTGTCTTTGGCCCTTGGCTGACAGGGAGGGGGCATGGTCGCAAATACACATGCACACACTTACACCTCTACCATATGAGTCTATTCATATGTGACCTTGCTCAGACAGAAGACTCAATATATAATAACAATGTATTTTTTTCTTTTGATCATTTCTTTATTGCTTCATTATGGCTATTGCTATAGGAGCTGTTATAAAAGGTTTATAAGGGATTACCATACATTGCCCTATCACTGTGAAATTGCTATAGGAGCTGTTATAAAGGGTTTATAAAGGATTTCCATACACTGCCCTATCACTGTGAAATGATTTGCTTTCAAAATACTACTATTCATTTCTTCCTCTCTCTCTCTCTCTCTCTCTCTCTCTCTCACACACACACACACACACACACACACACACACTCCCCTCTTCCTGTCCAAATTCTTGAATGAGAGAAAAGTGCACAGCACCCTTACCAGCAGATGGGATGTGAATATGTGCCTGGTTTATGTCCCTGGTGATTAACTGTGAAAAGCGACACTGCACCAGTCTGGGGTGTGAGAAAGAAGACAAGAGATGGAGAGAGAGAAGCAACTACAGAATCCTCAAAGAATATGAAGAGATGAAACAAAATCAAGAGAGCAAGAACGAGATCAGAAAAAAACATGAAAATGAAATTTAAACTGTTTTCCTCATTGCTGAATGTGATATCTCTGTGATGTGATTGCCAGTTGCCTGGGTGAATCACCTTAAGACCTAAAACTGAGCAGTGGACACTTTGCTCCATCAGCTGCCAGGCGACAATATCATTGATACATCATCACCCTCTCACTAAACACCAGGGAGAGCAGAGATCTGTGATGAGAGGAGTGTGTGTGTGTGTGTGTGTGGGGGGGGGGGGTTGAATATTTACTATTAGCATCAATACCAACAGGCAGGAAACTGAGCAAACACCCAACAGACTCTTCAAACTGCTAGCTGCGTCTTCCTTAAAATCATCTTATTTTCCTAACAATAAAACAATTTAACAATAAGACAAAGGCAAGTAGCCTAGTTGTGGTAAATAATCGAGCGAAATTGAGGTGGCTCATTCATTTTCTCTAGACGAAGGCTGCTGAAACCAATACTCATGCATAAACACAAAAGGTGTTTGTAGCAGAGGGACAAATAAATGTAATGCCTTCATTAGAACTGACCTTAACAGAAGAACACAACTCAGACGGTGTCAAAGAAAGGTAGAGCCAAGAGGCGAGAGGATGGGTCAGAGGGTCAAGTAGCCATCATGCCAAGGGCCAGACCTCAAACAGGTGGGCAACACGGGCACAGATGAACCTATCAACTGCCTGTGCCAATCACCCAGCAAACCACACAGTCCACTAATAGCAAATAGGAGAGAAGAAAGAAAGAAAGAAAGAAAGAAAGAAAGAAAGAAAGACAGAAAGAAAGTGTAAGATTATTTGTTCGTTAATTAGTTCATGCCTGTTTAACATTGTTAGCCTGAGATGTTTAGCATTAGCTCATTGTTTACTAGTTAGTTGCCTAGTTAGCAACATAATTAATTTATCCACAGCTCTCCAGTAGCCTACTCCAATGCCAGTGTGTGGCAGACTGGTTTTAGTTCCCGTCCCTGTGGCTGCTGCTGGAGTCCCTCACCTTTAGTGTCACCTGCCATTAATCTTCCTCCACGACTAGCACAATGGAGCTATGCTTGGCTAAGCTGGCTAGCTGGCTCCAGGACCCACACAGAGGCCCTTAGCACACCTGAGGCAGGTGTCTGATAGCAGTCTGGAGAGGGGAGCCGTGGCGCCGTGACTCAGATCGATGGCAGCCATTAGCTCAGATCCACTTCACGGCTCATCATGAATGAAACTCTTCAGAAGAGAAAAGAAACATGCATAGTACAGCGCAAAACACAACCACTCATTTCTTCACTCAATTCAGATGGGAGCGTGTCTATGTTCCTCTCTTTCCTATGTTCCCTAAGCCTAGCCCTAGCCCTAACCCTAACCCCTAACCCCTAACCCTAACCAGAGTGGGGAACACAGTATGTTGTACGAGTGGTGCAGTATGTTGAGTGTTGTTGTACAGTATGGTGTGTGGAGAGATTGGTGATGTGTCCAGAGGCTAGACGGGTGTTTGTTGCTTTGGGTCGGAGGGTATGGGAGAGGGTGGTGCTTGGGTGGTACAGAACCTCTGGTTCAGGAACTGGCCCCAAACGCAGGTAGCCTATATAAAGTGAAAAGGATGATTCATGCATCTTAAAGGGGAACGACGGACCAACCTACATTCCAGTGGAAGCAGTGGTCGAGTACAACGAGCTGCCCGCATTGCTACGCTATTTTGCTGCATCGCTAAAACCGCCATAACTCCGTTCAGGTAGCATCGTTTCGGCTCATTTTTTGTCAGCTCGTTGTACTCGACC
>JASCQY010000293.1:13283187-13293187 GCA_030264315.1 Sardinella tawilis | reverse complement strand
TTTCCATATTTAGTTTTTTATTGGCGACTCATATCTAATTGATCAGTTAATCAAATACATTTGCTCATTTACTCTCTCATTCATTCATACTTGTCATTCTCCAATGGTGGCACATAACTTAATTATAATATAAAGGAAAGACTGATCTGAGATCAGTGGGTAATCTGTGATTCTGATGATGATGGTGTACAGATATTGGAGGACCTCATAGAACCTACTGAGACATCAGTTTGGTGAGGACTGCATCTGTTTGGTGAACATAGATGTATAAAGGCTGACACCTACTGGCTGATTGCAGAAACACATGTGGAATTGTTCAAATTGTTCAAGAAGAGGTCAACAAGAAGTTTTAGAATAACTCATAGTTTTAGTTACCGATTCAACTAGTTTTCAATGGCAAAAGGAACGAATAAGCTCTTAAATACACTATATTATACAGCATTTGAATATCTAACATGCACACAAACAAGTACATGATAGGACTTGCTCTAATTATCTATAGATAACCGATAACAATGTCAGGGACTAACACCAAAATTCACTAATATAAATAATAATAGAAACGTGGCTGATTTCTGAAACATTTCAATCAGTTTTATAAATGTCTATAAATAAATAAAACATATTTTGTAAAACAAGCCTGTTTTGTTAATTCACCAAGAAAACATCAGACACAAAACACATAGGCTACACACACTTCTACTACTACTACTACTACAATAATAATAATAATAATAATAATAATAATAATAATAATAATAAAACTCTTTATGTTGCATCAGGAATGAGGACAAGTCCTACGGCAATCTTTCTTTTATTTCTTTCTGTCTTCCTTTTTTTCTTTTTTTTTCCTTCATTTTTTTTCTGGTATGAGGATGCTTGATAACTTCATGTTTATCTTAAAGCAGCTTTGGCCCACTGATATTAAATTTAATTTACATGGCGGACTAGATCCAAAGAAAAAAAGAGAGAGAAAAAGAGAGGATAACTTGTAAAAGCGCAATATGCATGAATAATCTACAATCAGTGCACTAATGAAAGGCTTATTGGTCATTGTTGGAGAGACTTGGCCGGGCTCACCCTGAAGGCTTAGCTTAGTCTGGTGCCTATTCAAGAGGCCACAAGGCTTACCATTTTTATCCATAAATGAGGACTTACCTCGCTCCTTATCCGCCCTGGCAAGAAGTGACACACTCCAAACAATCGTTAATATTACAATACATTAAGCTTGTTCCCGTGGATGCTCGTCGCCACACGACAATCACACTGGAGCCGCTAATCTCTCGCTTATTGTGGAAATTGTTTTCCCTTTTCTTCCGCCCCCGGGGAAGGGTAAGACGGAGAGCCCAGATGTCATCGAAGACACAGAAGCTGGTGGAGAAAGTAAGTTGGGGAAAGGCTCGAGATTAACATGCAATTTGATTTCACTCAATATTGTTGTGCAGATGAAACTTCTAAATGCGGAGATGAGACCGAAGGGAAGACGAAGCAAATCCCTTCCTGAGACTTGTGTCCTCATTTTTTTTCTTCTTCTTATCAGTCAACAGCTGCATAGCAATGCCTTCTGTGTGTGGACAATGTGTGTAAAGGCCTAATATAGCTGAATGGCAGATAAAAGAAAACAAACATCAGGCCTGTCATGTTGGGAGTTGTATATACGATCATGTATGGTATTCACATGAGGTGCAAGTCATTGTATACATATAGTAGCCTACAGTATATACATTATTTGTATCTATACAGGGGAGGTGTAATGAGGTGTAAATTGCATCTTCAGCTGTAGGGTACAGGAATGAGCATGCACAGCAACAGGTAGGCCTATGTTAAGACATTACAACAGTGGTTCCCAACCTTTTTTGGCCTGTGACCCCATTTTGATATCACAAATTTCTGGCGACCCCATAGATATTTGTTTTTGTTGGGTTTCATACTCTCGGCAAACAGGTCATTATCACAAATGGTCTTTACGGTGCTGAGTGGGCGAAAAATTATTTCCATTTCATTTTTTATTGGTTCAATAATTATGAACATAAAAGAAAACAGTTGTATGTGGTGTGGAGTCCAGTGCATAGAGACTGCTAATTCTGTGTTCAAAATATGGTACGTTTAAGAGGAAAGTATGCTGAAGAAAATATAATTTCTTACACCTTGAATTGATTTCGCTAAAGGGAAGAAATCTAAGCTCAATAATTGTTTGGACAGGATTTTTGTGGGAAAGAAATCATATTTTCAGGCATACCAGATAAAGCGAGAAAATGCAAAAGCTTCAGCAAGATGTGTAATTCATTGTGCTCCCTTGTGCTATTCTTTCTCTCTTTCTTTCTTTCTCTCTTTCTATCTAGCTCTTGCTTCCTTTGTCTTTGTCTCTTCCATGCATCTTTTGTTTCTACAGCGGGAAAAAAAGAAGCAAAACAAATCGTTCCCCTTCACTGTGAGCTAGGGCCGGCCGCTAGAAAGTGATAGGGAGGAGAGTAATTGAAGCGGACTGCATCAGATGGCTTTAGCCGCTTTCTGAATGTCAACCCACCACACCCCGCCATCCTTGCTTCTGCCGCCCACAAATAGCAAGTCGACCAGAATCGACCAGAGCTGCCCAGACGACAGACACAAAACAAGCCGCTGCTCTCACATCGAGTGAACATCCAGGCGTCCACGGCGGTGGTGATCTGAGGAGGAGGAGGAGGAAGAGGAGGAGGAGTTGGGGTTGAGTGCGGAGAAGGGGCCTTGGCCCTTGTCTCTGTCCGTTGGGTCCCCCACCGTGGTGCATCAGCAACAGGGAGAGGCGATGGAAGAGGACAACCCATGCAGCCAGAGCTCGGCATGTGTCCTGCCACACTGACACACACACACACACACACACACACACACACACACACACACACACACACACACACATCCCTGACAGACTCCCTCTGTGTGGACACAGCAGACAAGGCCCCGTCAGCAGCAGATGTCTCATGGCGCAGGCTATAAATAAAAAAAGGGGGAGGGAGGGAGGGATGGACGGATGAATGGAACAAAAGAGGGAGAAAGAAGAGTCGGAATAAGGGAGAGACAAGATACTGTACAGGAGAGAGAACTGGAGAAGAGAAAAAGATGAAAACTGATGGGGACGAGGGGAAAAAAAGACGGAGAGCGACAAAAGAAAGGGAGAGAGAGAAATGAGGAGAGAGGGAGAGAGAAAAGGGTCAGCAGAGAGCTGACACAGCCTGCTGTTACCCAGCATACATCAGTGGCGCGACGCCACACTTGCCCTGTCACCTCCGTATTGAACGTCTCTCTGAGCGGACACTGTCTGTGGCCCCAAATAGGATGCCGCATCTCCGCAGAGGCACTGGCTTGGGCGAGGAGGTGGCACCTGGTGGCACCAGGCAGGCTACACAAGCTGTGCTCCACAGGCTGTTAGCCAGTGCCCAGAGCGGGACAGGATGCCGTCCACACTGGAGGCCCTGCTGTTGGCATGTAGTGCAGACCCACTGTTGCTGAGGGGGGGAAAACACCATAGGATGGATCTGTGACCTATCTTTCATTTTGACCAGGCAGGTAATGACATTTCCTATAATGGCAATGATAGTCATTACTTCAGTTGTGAGTAAACACCCTGTAATGGTGAGCAATAATTGGCTGATTAATTTCGAGGCCAGAGCATTAGAAGCAAGGAGACAGAGAGTATCACATGTACTGTAGGATGGACTAAAGCACAGGATGCTCAACAAGAGATTAAAAAAAGCCTCTCACCCCTGCAGCATGGAAGTGCTAACATGAGTGCTAACATGTGACCTAGCACTCAGGCAAAACTAATTGACTGACCACTAATAGTGCCAAGTAGTCGCATATTGCACCTTAAGGCTTGAGCAACTATACACGGTGTCCTATTTTCCCACATTAAGCGAAAAGAAACGAGGGCAAGCCGGCAAAGTGTGGAGGGTTTAAAAATAGGCAAGTGCAGTAGCTTGTCACAACGCATCAGGCCAAAGGTGGCCAGGGCACTGGGAGAAAGCGCGAGGCCCGCTTTGCAAACACACTGTCACAGTCACCGTCGCCCCATCCCCTCCGACGGCTCGCAGACTCCAGCAGAGTCGCTCGCCGGCCCTGACGTCTGGTCCTCTTCACCCGAGTGCCAGCATCACCAGATGGACAGGCAGCCGCATCCCGTCCAGCTGAGGCCCCTTCAGAGTGCGCACAAAGGGCCTTGCTCTGGCCAGACTGCGATTTAGAGTAACCACATGTCACTAGTCTGCCGGAGCCTATGTGTACAGGCATGCGAGTCAGTTAATGCATTTTTTTTCTCCAAAAAATAGACAAGGCTGAAAAGAAGAAAACATTAAATGGAGAGAGAGAGAGAGAGAGAGAGAGAGAGAGAAAGCAGCATAAGACACCGGAGAGTGAGAGTGAATGCATTCTATGATGACATTTTTGCATTTGGCATAGGCCTACAGTATATGTCAAGCTGAGATGAGGGAGACAAAGACAAAAGAAAAGTGTGGCATTGCAGTTGACAGCTTGTTGAAGAGCCCAGTGCTGAAAGGTGAATTAGGCGCGCTAATGAAGAACTCACTCCAGCTCGAGAGCGATGCAATTATCTGGGGGTGTAAAAACCGAGGACGAAGTGTGATTGTGCCCCACAGGGAGTATTGCAAGAGTCTGCACCTGAGATGTTGCCGGAATGCCACACTGGGAGAAAGGCGTGTTGACAGCAGTCTGCCACAAACGTTTATCTGTGTAAAAAATATGACAATTTGTGATATTATCTCACAGCAACATGCTGTCGCCCACTCAAGTGAAAACAAACTCAAATTGCTGTAGACACTGGTGGGAAGAACATTCAGAGAGGTCCTTGCCTTGAGTGAGTTGACTTCCATTCCGTGGCCTTGGTCTCTTAGACTGTCAGGTTTTCAGCCACTGGACTCATTACTCATACATTGGAGAGAAATAATAAAATTAGATTAGGCCTATTGGGGGCAGTTTGCTTTGTTGAACCTATGTTCAATAATCTTCTTTTTACTCTTTTGGAAGGGAGGCATATTGAATATTTTCAATGAAAAGCTACATTATCAGAGTCAATTAAGGACTTTGACAATTTTCAATTTGATGGCAAAGACTAAAATATGGACATTATGAAAAGAAGGCTGTCCAGGGCTATGAGAAGACAATTTTAACAATCCTAAGGATTCGGTTAATTTACTTGAGGAGCTACATTTTTGACTGAAAGGTTACAACAGGTCGAGTCCCATTTTCAGGTTTCACTTGTTAATCTCCTTTTTTGGAAATTCTGTTCAGGCAATGTAACAAGCTTACTAGTGGTCCTCATTCATTTCCAGGCAGGCTGCCCTGCTGGCCTCGCAATCTGGCTATCTGTTTTCTTCACTTTATCTACATACCTAAACCACAATCTTAGCTAGCCCGTCTTAAAAGGATTATGAAGAGCAGCTATGGGAAAGCAAATTACCAAATAATTCACGACTTTGAAGGAGTTATCTGAATTCAGTTCATATGAGGTGCTCCATGGCGTGCTTTGTGATCACAGACAGTTTTAAGGTAACGAGAAGATACTGTATGAATGAACTTGCAATATTCAGTAGTTAGATTGCTAGCTTAGCAAGCTATTTGTTAGCTGGCTAATTTAGGAAGTTAAGTTACTGGTAGCGCTAAATAGGCAGCCAGTTGACACTTAACTAAAACACTATCTTGTTTGATAACATACTATTTAAATCAGACATTTAATGTCAACTATTAATCAGTAAGGAGGGACCGTTGTAATTGACGTATGTTATAGATGCACTAGCTGATCAGCTAACAAACTGGATATCCTAGCTTATTCAGCCAAAGCCAGCTAAGTAATGTTATTATCGTTCATCTAACTTCATGGCAATAGTATTTTCAAAAGCATAATGGATGATTAAACAGGCGGACAACGTTATCAAGACAGTTGCCATATCGTCTTTGTCGTTGGCAAATGGCTTTGCCAACTTGTTAAATGACAGCGTGATTTGACGATAACTTAAATGTGAACTTATTGCTATGCCTCGTACTGTATATTTCCATCAATTCTCTACAAGAACATTAACAATATCGTCATATACTGTAGTTAGACAAAATCCTTGACTTTTAACACTGCCTAGACAACTGTTGATTACTGTATCTCTCTTTCTCATGCAGTCCAGTTTCGCGTTGTGTCTGTGAGATGCCCTAACCATGCCACAGAAGCTGCTGAAGAGTGCGCAGTACATCGAGCTTGGGAGCTACCAGTACTGGCCGGTGCTGGTACCAAGAGGCATCCGGTTGTACACATACGAGCAGATACCTGGTTTCCTGAGGGAGAATCCCTACATCACTGATGGCTACCGAGCCTACTTGACTTCTAGGCTTTGCATCAAAAGGTGAGCAAGGATCTCAACCTTTCGAATGCGCCTTCATGAGGGTTTGCACAAGAAACACGAGGCTAGTTGGTGTCAGTCACAAAATAATGAGGTGTCAGTCACAAAATAATGACTCGTGATGAGGCCTACATGTAATTTACAGTAGAAGTATTAGCAGTTTCTCCATGATTTGTTCTTATGAGTGTGTTCTTCCTCCATGGCTGCCCAGTCAGAAGAATCTTGGTAGTATCTGATGTGCAATCAAATGTGATATGTATTTAACTAGTGTATCTTGGTAGTTTACCTTATTAGAGCACCTAACATGCTGCTTTTTGCTGAGAGTAGGGCTAATGAGAATGGGATGCTTTCAGCACCCTATGTAAAGTCAGGCTTGTGAACTTCCACCTCCTCGTCCTCAGCCTCTTCATCCTGTCCAATGAGACGGTGAACATCTGGAGCCACCTGCTGGGCTTCCTGATGTTTTTGACGCTGGCATTGCATGACATGACCACCATACTGCCCGCCACCAACGCCTCCCGGGAGGACTACGTCATCCATGCCATCGGCCTCTTCTGCTTCCAGGTGTGTGCATGCGTGTGTGTGTATGGGGGATTGGGTGTCTGATGTTTATGTCTGCATTTTGTGCAGCGACACATATGATTGTGTGTGTGTGTGTGTGTGTGTGTGTGTGTGGGTGGTTGGGCGCCTGATGTTTATGTCTGCATTTTGTGCAAGTGACATGTATGATTGTTTGTGTGTGTGTTTGTGTGTGTGTCAATGTTTATGTGTGTGATCTCAGGTGTGCATGCTGTGCTCCGTGGGCTACCACCTCTTCTGCTGCCATCGCTCCGAGAAGACCAGCCGCCGCTGGATGGCGCTGGACTATGCTGGAATCTCCATCGGCATCCTAGGCTGCTATGTGCCTGGTGTCTTCTACGCTTTCTACTGCAACAATGTAGGTTTTATCCTCATTTCTCCCCATGGACCTCTAGTGTGAGCAGCCTTTATAAACACCGAGGAAGTCCAATGGCTTTTTAAATGGACGCTTTCAATAGTAAATGTGTCCTATATCCATTCATGTTTTTTCTTAACACATACATTAGTTATTTATTTATTTAGCACTTATATGTTGGCAAACTCTTTAACTTTTACAAACATGTTTAACTGTTAAAAGGTTAAGGTTTAGTGTTTAATCTTAATATTTAATGGCAGATTATGTGCACATGGTGTAATAGAGAGAGAACGAGAATGTGTTTTTGATATCATATTGTGTATGTTCATGTTTACAGATGGATGTGTGTTGCTAATTGCGTTTTATAGAGATGTGTGTGTGTGTGTGTGTGTGTGTGTGTGTGGTGCAACATTGACAGGCCTAGATTTATTGGTTGGCCTGAGCAGCACTCTCCCACAGTGGGCTGACCCAGCAGATGGCTGCCTGTCTTTGCTTGGGGCATATGCTACCTGTGCAACACACACAAACAAACACACACACACACACACACTGTTATCATGCTCAATTTCTCCGCCTCACACATGCACATAGACACACATGACCACACCATCATACTATCTCAGTTTCCCTCAAGCACGCACACACATATGTTTACAAACACATACACAAAATATGCTGAACTGTACACTGGTGGACGGACACACACACACACACACACACACACACACACACACAGAGTATTTAGAGGGCAGCCCACTACTGCGGGCGGAATGCATTTATACCAGGGGGAGATGTGGCATTCTGGTGTGCATGTGGCTCTACCGTCTGTTGGCGTGGTAACCTCCAGTGGCCAAACTGTGTTAGCTCTGTCAACAAACCAATCAGCAGCACTTCCTGTAAGAGTAGCCTTTCAACACTACTGTTCGCTTTTATTTCTGTAAATAATTCAGCCTGTCATGATTGTGCAGACATAAACACATCTGTTTTCTTCATGTTTACTCAGGCACTTTAGTCATGCATCAAAACAATTTGCTGAATAGGGCTTATTCATGTGGTTTTAGCATCTGACGTCCATATGTCAAACACATGATTTCTCTATCTGTGTCACCTTGCCCTGCTTCGACTGCTGATGCACACAAACTGCAGTCCTAACTTTGCGGATAGAAATCAGGAAGGAATCCATGTAGTGACCTAAGTAAGGAAGTTTAGTTGGCGAGCAGCACTGCAAAACAAACTTGTAGGGAAGTGTAAGAAGAGTAGCAGAAGTGAGCTCCCACTCTGAGAGGGTTGGATGCGCTTGGGCCCCAGGCGGCCATTTTCTCTCTTTCTCTTTGTGAGAAGGAAGCTCCTGAGACTTAAGTGAAATTTCTGCCTCTCGGTCCAAACAGGAACCAAGAGAGTGGTTTGGCACGGCTGGTTTAAGGAAAAAAAAAAAAAGATTCAGTTTAGAATGAGAGAGTTTAACAAATGTATGGGGGAAAACTTCAACAGATTTCTAAGTTTTTGGCCTACTCGGTTAAAGTGACACAATTTCCAGATTATTAACCAAGGTTTATGCATTCATTTTGCAAAATTTCTGCATCTAACGAGATTGATACATGGAGCAAGGCTATACTTGGAAATGTTCATTTCACGATTCATTCTGTCGAAACTATTCATAATTCTAATGAACTCATGATCTGATGCTGAATCGAAAAGTGATGGTAAATAGCAGATAATACTTGAGTGCAGTCAGCACAGTGCAATATGCAGTGCAGCTGTACGTCATGTCCCTTTCTTGAGTTTAAACTCTGGGAAAAAGATAAAGGGGGGGCATCAGTTCTGGTGAAGACGCTAGATGTAGTGGTTGAAGTCTCATCTCCTGTTCCATCTGCCATGCTTTTGGGGGCTTGACTGACTCCTAGGGCTCGTCATTAGCCTTGAGGCTAGTGTATGTGCTCTCTTTCTCTCTGCCTGCCTCCCTCCTTTCTTCTCTACTTTTCTCTGCCCTCCAGTGTTCCATCCATGACTCCCCTCATCTCTCATCTCCTTCCTTATCTGGGCTTCTACTCTTCTTGTCCTCATGATTTCAGTCTCCATCCATCCATCCTCCCCCTCTGCTTTCTCTCCTCCATATTTTCTTTTCACTTTAATCTCTTTCTCTGTCTGTCTCTCTCTCTCTCTTTCTCTCTCTCCATCTGGGCGTCTGTGGCCTTCCACTTCCCTCTGCTCCTCTCCCCACCGCCGTCACCCACGGGATGGGGCCAGCCTCGCTGTGCTGCCCACGCCAAGCGTTTAGCTTCGGATGCTGGGTGACAACTCAATCTGCCAAGTCCCCAGAGGAAAGAGGAGGAGGAGGAGGAGGAGGAGGAGGAGGGAGAGAGAATGGGGGGAGGGAGGTGGAGGGAGTGAAACTGAGAGATCACTACTGCCTTTTTTTTATTTGTCATCTTGATGAAATTTAATGTCATGGTGCTTAAAGGATCACAGTGGGTGAATCGACTTGTATGCTTGTGCTTATGTTTGTGTCAATATTCAGTGCTGCAAAATGTTTCAATATTCAGTGCTGCAAAATGTTAAAAGTACAACAGGTAGATCGTTGTTAACCAAAAATTGAGTAGAGACCCCTATCCATTAAAGGACAAGTGCCGTTTTCACTATTTGAGACTTATTTCAGGCACAAAATAATGTTACTCACTCAGCCGTTTCA
>JASCQY010000293.1:13261581-13264210 GCA_030264315.1 Sardinella tawilis | reverse complement strand
AGAGAGAGAGAGAGAGAGAGAGAGAGAGAGAGAGAGAGAGAGAGAGAGGAAATTAAAGATACAAATACAAAGCATGAAGCATCATTATCACTCCTAGTTTTGTGAGAACCACTGTAAACTGACTGAAATGACGACGTGTGTGTGTGTGTGTGTGTGTGTGTGTTTATATAGTATCAGCCCAGTGCCACAGACTCAGGCTGTTTGCACACAGAGCAGTTTAGCGTGTTTATGAGCTCTCAATCATGGCTCTCCTCTCCCTCCTGGGTGCGCGTGTGTGTGTATGTGTGTGTATGTGTATGTGTGTGTCTTACTCGGCTCTCTTCTACTGTATGTGTAGGTGTGTGTCTGTGTGTGTGTGATGTGTGCATAATATGAACTCTAAGTCGTTACTCTCTTCTGCTGTGTGTGTGTGTGTGTGTGTGTGCGCATGTGTGTGTGTGTGTGTGTATTTTGAACTCCGGTCTCAGTGAGTTGCCTACAATCCCCCACCCCCAACTCCACTCCCACTGAGTTCTCCGTCATGAGGAGATGGAAAAGGGGAAACCTCAGAAAGAGCTTCCACTGCACATCTCCTGCCCGGCACACAGGGAAGTGAAACTCAGGGCTCGGCTACTTTACACCCCCGCGCACACACACACAAACACACACATACACACCTTTAAGGGTACACAACTACAAACATAGGGCTGCATGTCCCAAACAGATGGTCGGTAGGTACGTGTTGTGCATACGTGCGCACACACACACACACACACACACGTTACAATCTGATTTATGCACCGTTAACAAGACACTCTGACAGACAGAGCTCACAAACATGCCCAGCTGTCCTGTCGTCCCCCCCGCCAACCCCCAAACACACACACACACACACACACACACACACAGATGCCCTTTCCCTTAGAAACACACTCAAACATAAAAGGTAACGGAAACAAAGTATTAAGCAAGGGTAGACAACTCCTTTAAAGAGCAAGTATATGCATGCCCGTTTATACACACACACACACAGGCGCACACACACACACACAAAGAGGAAGTTGTCCATCCTGTGCTCAAGGTCTCATGCAGTCATCTGAGCAGCAGTTCATCCCAGTAATAATGAGTGTGGTGACCCGAGTGTCACACTCGTTCATACCAACCACAAACACACACACACACACACACACACACACACCATGTTCTCCTCTGTAAAGTTGCTGTTTGTATTTTGCACAAACCACAAGTCACATGATTTCACCATTCCCATCAGTAACTAACGGTAACCTTGATTCCTATTTGGGTGTGATTGTTCAAGCAAAGGTCTGAGCAGAACCCAATAAAACACAGAGTGACTGAGCGCAAGCCAAGTCTGGGTGATGGATAATCATCAAACCCTTTTATTGAGCATCTCCGGATCAGGCGTGTGTGTGTGTATTTGTGTGTGTGTGTGTGTGTGTCTTTTATTGAGCATCTCCGGCTCACACAAGTCCATTACCCAGAGTTCCACTCACTAGACTCACTCCACCTACTTCAGCTCTCTGTCGCACATCAATACACACGCATGCTTTAATGAGACACAGAGAGAGAGAGAGAGACAGGGAGAAACAAAGAGAGAGAGAGAGAGAAAGAGAAAGAGAGAGAGAAAAAGAGAGAAAAGAGAGAGAGAGAGAGAGAGAGAGCTTGTCTATGGCTCATACTGTAGGTGGGTGATGTGTACTGATGAAGTGAGAGACCAAAAGGGTTAAGTGAATAGTCTAACCAAGCATCCTCCTGTCTCACAGTAAACAATGACAACATGCATGCTAAGCACGTCAGCTGCAATTAGCTCATACTGTATCAGCATGTGCGAGCACATGTGCACACACACACACACACACACACACACACAC
The DNA here is from genome assembly GCA_030264315.1 of Sardinella tawilis. NCBI lineage: Eukaryota > Metazoa > Chordata > Actinopteri > Clupeiformes > Clupeidae > Sardinella > Sardinella tawilis. The sequence continues at coordinate 13,262,339 of JASCQY010000293.1, read as the reverse complement.
ACACACACACACACACACACACACACACACACACAAATACACACATGTACAGGGTGATGGGAGATCATTTTGGTATTTAAAAGGATCAGACTTGACGGAGTCTGGTCTCCGTATTGAAAGAGCTCTCTCTCTTGGTTGGGCAGGCTTTGGTTCGGACCTCAGGGCTTGGCTCTTGGCTCACACTACAAGACAAAGACTTTCCCTTGAGACAGATCTGGAATGCATCTATAGGTTAGGAAATGTGAATGTGTTCGTGTGTGGATTCATTTTCAAGGCCTCAGTCGAAGGCTTGTAATGATCTAAGTGTAGTAATGCTAGAAGTAAGTAATAGTTCTTAATCTGCATGTATGTGTGCCACATGAAGCTCATAGCCTACCTGATGTTAATCACGACTGGTGTGAAATACTGTAGGTGTGACGCTGATCGAATGCCGGGTGAACGGCCAATGACATCATTTGAATTTTTCCCGACACTGTTTCTTTGTTTTGAGAAACATTTAAGGTGAAAACCTCCTCTGTTTCATTATTAAGATCTGTTGTTCAAGCCCACTGTGGCATCTGGGTCTCCCTTGGCCAGGCCTGCTGGGCCTGACCATTCGATCACATCCTCGCTCATTCCATCTCTTTTTCCTGTCTGTTCATCTAAAGACAACCTTGATTTTCAGTTTCCAGCATTTGACCGGTCTCCAATTTATGAAGCGTATTCCAATACATTCAAGGGTATGCACAACTGGACGGACAGACAGGTGGCCGTCACAA
>JASCQY010000293.1:13251581-13256581 GCA_030264315.1 Sardinella tawilis | reverse complement strand
ACCATATATAGACGCATCCACTTCAAACGAAAGCTCCAGAGAGTTTTACGATTGATTTCAGCGTTTAAAACGCTCAATTACAAAGTCCATGCATCTCACTGTCACACACACACACACACACACACACACACAGGTGGTGTTTTTGGAGACAAATAGTGACTCAAGGCTTTAGCCAACAGACCCTTGAAGGTGAGGTTTTTGTTGAGTCATTACAAAGTTAGCAACAACAACGCAACACGTCAGCCTAAATCATGCACCAGTATTAACACTCAAGCATGACCAACAATAAGACATCTGACACACCTGATACGACAAAAGCAGTAAGAGGGTCTGACCACTATGATTAAGATCACGAGATAACATTTTCTACACTCCACCCAATTCATAAGAGAAATAAGGAACAATGAAAAGTGACAACATGCTAATCCTCACCGCTCTGACTACAGAGTAATTAGAAAAAAAAAACATGGACCAATATTCAGCTCCTGTCGTTGGCCTCCAGTCCGTACTGTTAAACGGGAGGGGGGTGGTGGGGGTGATCCTTTGGGAACAGAGGCCACAGAGCACAGCACAGCAGAGCAGAGCAGAGCAAAGCATTGCTGACACGGAGGCTTTGGAGTTCCAGTGCTAGTTTATCACTATAGGTCTCTTTTCCACACCCGCCCCAGCTGAACTCCAGGAGGTCACCGTTACGGTAAGCCACCCCCCGAGGGAGTCGAGTGACTCGGGCCAGGTGGATTCCAGCACGGCAGGTCAGACACAGTGCACCTGGGCCGCAGGTTGTTTACACATCTCTCTGACCAACAGGTCAAGCCAGGGTGAGGAAGCTAGCATAAGGGTGGCTAAAGCTGACAGACAGGGCTATGGCAATGGGACACGGTGGAGTAGGTGAGATTTATGGGCTCAAATGGGAGGGGGGGGGGGGGCGTCGTTGTGAAATAGTGGACAAGTATGCTAGCAGGTCAGCTGTAGGTCTTGTTCATGCTCTGGACTTGTTTGAGCACTAAACCTCCTCCTCTAAACACACACACACACACACACACACACACAAACAGAGTTAGTCACTGTCAGACTAGACATCTGTTTGAAAACCAAAATGAATAGCCAATAGCCTCATCATTAAATCTGCAATGCATTAGTCTAATCGGCGCAGTTTCAAAGTGACTGAATCAACCACACCTCAATTCAACAGACAGTTTATCGGGTGAGAGGATGTTTATTTGACAGACTTACCTAACCTACCTAACCAGACCTACCTAACAGCCTTATGAGTCAAAAAGTCTACAAACAAAACTCCTAGCAGAGGCCAGGCTCTCGGTCTCGATATCAGTGGCCATTAGGATATTAGACATCGGTCTCACCAGGGTCACCACTGCATTACCAGCTGGCCATTCAGTGCACATCTCACTGAGACCAACTGGCCCTTCAAACCAGCATTTCTCACACACACACACACACACACACACACACGACCCCCATGCATTCCTCTGCTGTCCCATGCAAGTAGAGCATTCCAGAGCTCCAAACCACATTAAGCTTCAGCGTGGCCTAAATCATTTCAGTCGCTTCTCATTAGCAACAGCAGGACATGTGTGGCATATCTTTGTGTGTGTGTGTGTGTGTGTGTGTATGTGTGTGCGTGTGTGGGAGGGGCTGGCAGGGAAGATGACAAGGCCGTTAGTGTTGAGGGATCCCTGTGATAAGTTGTGGCGGGCAGGCAGGCAGGCAGGCCCGCGGGGGGGGGGATGGGTTGAGGTTGGGCTGGGCTGACAATGGCACCAGTGGGGATGCTGAACAATGGGACTAGTCTACTGTATGGGGCTACGCCACCACCAGCACACCGCCAGGCCCTGCAATACTGCAGTAACGAGAGGCTAGAACGAGTCTGAATGTCACGGCACACCAGACTAGACTGGAGAGTGCCGAAACACCAGCTGGTTTGACGAGAAGAGAACTTCAGTCGTACCCCAGAGTGCAACCGAAACATCAACGAATACGGAGAGCAACATAATACGTTTCAATGGGAAAAAAACGTGCAGAGTTCCGGTTTGTATAAGTTGGAGTATTACATAACTTCACCACATAAACTTTTCAATGATCCTCTGTATTAGCGTATGAGGGCTTGACTATGGCCAGCGTAGAGGCAGCGAAAATAGAACACGGAACTTACAGGACGTTAAGCCTTCTCTCACTCCTCTTATACCCTCTCTGGTGGAACTCTATGGGAAGAACGCAAGGGGAGAACCCTAGAGTGGAACTCTCGAGCGGAACCATAGAGTGGAACCATAGGGCATAATTGCAGCCCAGCTCTGGTTTAGTGGGAGCCGGTCCGGGAGCCCAGCTGGTTGGCTGGGCACTGCTGCTGGCTGGCACAGGCGCCAGGCTCATAGACGCCACAGCAGGGCGACGGGTGACCCTCCACTCCAGCCAAACGGCCTGGGTGTTTACAAAGGTGTCAAACAGACCGCCATCACCACAGCAACGGTGGCAACTCTGCCAACTCTCTGCGCTGCTGAGAACAGAGAAGGCGCTTTCATCCTATCAAACGGAGCCACCGGTGGACTTTGCTGATGCAAAGTATGATGAAGCTGTCAAGGTGACTTCGGTTGTGGCAGTATACACAGACTATTCTGGAGAATGGGAGATCAGCATACACACACCAACCCAAGGCCCATTTAAAGGGGGAAAAAAGGCAGACATGGGTGAGTTGTTGCTAACGTCCATTGGGATCTTGGTAGAGCTGCCACTGGGTGAAACGGTGTGTAACAGCCTAGATAGCGATGGACGTCATTAACAACACCGTCTAAAAAAAAAAAAAAAATCACCCCACGTCGCTTTGGCGGTCCTCATTTTTTTGGCCACTCACACAGTGTGAAAGAATGACAAGAACACTACAGTCAGAGAAGGTTGAGGCGGTTAGTAATTCCTCAAGGATCTTTTGCTACAGTTCCCCACCCCGAGGAGATGTGTGGGCCCAAAAGCAGGTGGGCACGAGTAAATAAGCCTCTGATGTTTAGCACCGCCTGAGGTAAAACTCGACACTGCGGCTCCCAGAGAATGGCCGCAGGTGCTAAGTTAACTGTGGCCGATGTGATGATCCACAGCCTCCCCGGGGGGGCTTCCTACTAAACAGACGAGCCTGACATCCTTGCTGCCTTCATGGGGACTGGAGTAACAGGAAGGACGGGTCCCTTATCTCCTGATCGAAGCAGCGCTGCAGGCAAAGGCAAAGGCGGAGAAGAGGAGAGGAGAGGAGGAGGCCTCACTCTTCCCTCACTCTTTAAAAGGGTTAATGACGCTCCATGCAATCGCAAGGAGGTTTCCTGCAGTGTCCTCTCGAGCCTCTCTCTTCAGAAATGGGTCACAAAGCAAAGGGAAGACAACAGTGAGAGAGAGAGAGAGATAGAGAGAGAGAGAGAGAGAGAGAGATAAAGAGAAAGAATGAGGCGCAGAGATAAGAGAGGGAGGAAAAGCAAAGAAGCTAGAAAGACAGCATGCAACAAAGGAAGCAGAACAGAAAGGCAGAAAGAAAGGCAGAAAGGCAGAAAGAAAGAAAGAAAAAAGAAAGAAAGAACAGGAGAAAGACGGATGCAAGAGAAAGAGGAGGAAGTTGCAGTAGTAATTGTGCTGAGGGAGTGTGTGTCTGTGTGTGTGTGTGTGTGTGTGTATGTCTGCGTGTGTGTGTGTATGTCTGTGTGTGTGTCTGCGTGTGTGTGTGTGTGTGTGTGTGTGTGTGTGTGTGTGTGTGTGTGTCTGTGTGTGCGCTTCAGGTGACCTGCTCTAGTGGACATGCTGTAGCAGGAGCCCCTGGACATGGCTCTGTCAGAGACGGCCGGGATGAACGCCTTCCTTTCCCTCTTGTGAGAGAGAGAAAGTGTGTTTACGCACATGTGTGAGAGTGTGAGAGAGTGACTAGTAGACCTGACTGTCCCAGTTTCTCCTGGTTGCAGCTCACTGTGGTCACACACTCACACTCACAAACACACACACCTACCTCTTCCTTTTCCCTTCCACCACACACACACACACACACACACACACATGTCTGTATCTCATATTGTGCCATCATGGGCAGGCTGCCGATTTTGGTCTAACCATGCTTTGTGAAGATGCTTTGTGTGTGTGTGTGTGTGTGTGTGATCATTTATTGTGTGCACACATTCATATTTTAGACTGCCATTCCAAATAATGACAACATCATTCTGGCGTTTGTGCACAGGAGGCCATGACTGACGGCACTTAACTTCTTTTAGGTCATTCCCTAAACATTTCCCTCTCCACATAAACATGCTACACGAGACACACACACACACACACACACACACACACACACACAACTAAAAGAACAGGCGGGGGAGGAGGGGTGCACTGGGATTGGCAGGGAAGCAAAGGAAAGTGTGGGAACATGTGAGGTCAGATGGTTGCATCATGAGGTCAACCATGCAGACGAGAACACACACACACACACACACACACACACACACACACACACACACACGTCTGAATGTGACTACCGAAGTAAACAAACTGCAACACAGTGCTTGCTTTGACAGAGATCTTTGTTGTTGACATGACAATCTGACCACTAATGAGGTCTTGAACAAACAGCCAATGCAGTAGAAGCGGAGCGGATATTGCACAAACTGTAGTAATCAGCACCCACCCACCCACAGGGATCCTGTTGGACACACTCACCACTCCTAATGCCACTCAGGCCCATCTTATTAAGACACCATCCCTGATTAGCACACCATTTGCTTCAATACTCAGTTGCTCACATAACCCCACTGGTTAAAACACACACACACACACACGCATGCACACACCTCAGCAGGAAGTAACACCTTTGAGTGTACAAGTCCTGCCAAAGGTGCCAGTGATTCATCACACTCTAAACGCAGTCCTGACTCCTGGCCAATAGCCGAACAGCTCACCACCACAGTGACACACAAGGAACCTTGACTATGCAACATGCACTACTGTACACATCACCACCAATT
>JASCQY010000293.1:13234887-13244887 GCA_030264315.1 Sardinella tawilis | reverse complement strand
TGCTCTCGGGATAGCCACATACACACAGTACAGAAAGTAGTCGACGCTGATAAGACAGACTGATGGCCAAGTGCTGTGTCTTGCCTTGCCTTGCCTTGGGCCCAGGCTCAGTCAGGCACTTGGAAGCCATTCCTATTGTTAACAAAACAATGCGAGTCAATGGATTTCAAATTCTAATTGAATCCACTCATTTAGCTCCGGTCTGAAGAAGCCAGGCTGACTTCAGGCCAGTCTGGAGGTATGAAATGTGATCTTTAACAGCCTAACCTCTGCCACCATCACCGCCAGTTTCACACTCTTCTCTCTGTCCTCCTCTTTCCCTCCCTCTGTCGCTCCTCCTTTGGGTTAGCAGAGGAGTGTTCGACCGCTCTATTCCTTCCTTTCTTCTCATCTCTCTCTCTCTCTCTCTCCCTCCCTCTCTCTCTCTCTCTCAAACATTCTAAAAGAAGTCAGCAGTGACGGTCTTTCTGACCTCTCCTCACCTTCGTGACCCCAGTGGTCCAGAGAACACACGAGAGGCTCCAAAGACATCTGCCCCATGAAGCAACAGCAAACATTTCAGTTGAAGACGTGGCAAAAACCCGTGACCCCCACCACACACACACACACACACACACAAGCAGTAAATAAAACAAGTGAGGCTCCGAAAACGACTTCCTCATGTCAGCTCAGACGTGAAGCGTGGCAAATGAGAGCAGAGGATCCGTTAGACAGAGAGAAGTGCAGCTGGGGCACGATGGCGGTTGAATGATAGGCTTTGTTATCATTCTCACCAGCGCTTCTTCTCCTCGTGAGCATGAGAACAATGCTAGGAAGCAAACCGGCATGACATTTGGTTTTGTGAGTATCTACAGACTTTGAGGGTTTTTGCCCTCTGTTCTGCCACGTCTGGACACATTGAGCTTGTAGAGACAGGAGAAGCTTTTTTTTTTTGGTGGGCACGCCCCATGTTCAAGTCAAGCAAGCTCCCGCACACTGTCCTCATTTGCGACTAAAATTTATTCCGCAACGTTTCGGTCAGTTGACCATCATCAGGCACGCCCCATGCCCATCCCACTGCAAAAAAAGGCACAAAGTCTCACAAGTCTCAGGTAAGAATAGTCTCAGGTAAAAAGAGTCTCAGGCAAGAAGAGTCTCAGGCAAGACCATAGCTTCTCCATTTAACCAATGAAATATTCTCAGTGTCAATGTCCAGAGGAGCAGCAACATACAGTATGCTAGCATGCTAGCATAAACACGCTCACAGGCAAGAATATAAACACGGCCTGCCAACAGACACTGACTCAGCCAATCAGAACAGGACCGACAGGTTCTGTTGTTTATTGTTGTTGTGACCAGTGACACAGGAAAATTTGCAGCCAAGGGAGAAGCAGTCAAACCTGTTGGTGTAGGCTGGAGTAGTACGGGCAAATCTGCCCAGTAACGACAGATCGTGGCAGAGTTTAATCCAGAGACACCTCTGGTTAAATTCACCCAGCGAGCCAAGCAGCCAATAGCTCAAGGTGATAAATATGCACTCCATGATAGTAGTGAAAGGCTGTTTACTGGAGTTAAAACAGCCAATCAGCCAATCAAATTCCGCCCCTTCTCTCCTGTGCTCCCAAAGCAACATGCTGATTGGCTGACAAGGTGTTTGGCTCAGGTGCAAAGTCTTTTGTTTCCCATTTACAGGGCCAGATCAGCAGGAAAACATAATATAGGGAGTGCACGAAAGAACACACACACAGAGGGGTAGGCCCTGCTTAAGATAGCATGTGCAATAAACATCCCATTTCAGTGATCTGACCACATGACCTTCCATAAAACACCACAGTTTGTCCGGCTTTCTTGGCATAGGCATGGCTATTGCATCTAAGTGTGGATCAAGGCTGGGTTTCCCAAAACATTCTTAATGCTAAGTAGTTCTTAACGTATGTCATTTCCCATACCTTAAGAACTACTTAGCCCTAAGAACGTTTTGGGAAACCCAGCCCAAATCCGTTTTGGAGACAAGCGCAGAGGTTTGAATTTTAAACTTTAGCACACACTGCTGAAAGCGGTAGGCCTAGACAAACTGCACAGCACACAGACAGACCGGACAGATATCTGCTGTATCAGGGCTTGCTGCACACGCATAACAACTAGATCCACAAACACATTCCAATCACAAACATGTGCACACTTGTCCTTTCAGTGTGCATGGAGTAACATTCAAGTACATGTTACATCTCATTTCATTTAATCTGATTGGTAATGTGCAATCGAACTACAGTGAGTGTGCAATACTGCTCTATGCAACACAGGGTAGGCTAAGCATGAAAACTTCAGTTGGACATTATTTAAGCCAAATCTGGATCTATGCTTGCCTCCAACTCATTCAGTCATGAGAGAGAGTGAGTGAAGGTGTGTGTGTGTGTGTGTGTGTGTGTGTGTACACACACTGTAGCTGGTTCTTATACGTATACGTATACTACAGCTTCTTTGGAAGAAAGGGAGAGAGGGTGGGGGGCTCTGCTCTTTAACAAGAAGCAAGACTGACGTTAAGCCACGAGTCTGTGGCAGTCTGAGACCAATTGGTTTTACTTTTAGTATGACTAGAGACATATATGGTGCCCTGTGTTCGCCTTGCATAAAGAAATGTATTGTGTCAACACCAGTAACGTTAACTGTAACGTCACCTGTTTAGCCTTGTGGTAGGATACAAATTAACCTAAGCTCGCAGGTTACCACAATTTTACGCCCGCCTACAGTGATTTCGGCATCTCTGGACGCGCCTTTCGACGCGACTGACCAGCTAAACAAAATGGACTGATCGAGACATTACGGATGTAGACAAAAATAGATTGAGAAGCATCTACAACCAATTCAGCATAACGTGACTGTGTGGAAATTCAGTGTGACATTTGTCAGGCTTTGATTGTCGCGTCTCCCTTTGGCCCTCTCCAACATAGCACATATTTTGAAGGGGATGGGGCCAACAAATGGTGGAGGAGATATGAACGCAAACATACCTTCTGCAATTAGCTCATCCACGGTGACCTGGTATCGGCCGACTGCAAACACCTTCCCGATGTAGTTTGTGACTCCCGTGCCCCCTCCTGACCCGGAGCCGCCTCCCAGTCCGCCGCTCTCCGACTTTGGCATTCGAGAAAACTTCTTCATTCTTGATTCTGATATGACTGTCCTGTTCTCTGACTGTGTTCCTTTGAGACTGCTACTGACAGTATCGAGACGCAGAGAAATGTTCAAACTTGCTCAGCTACCTTCTCATCTCCAGTCTTTGTCCTGCATTCTCTCTGCGTCCGACTTTTTGTGGTGCCGTAGACTTCAATCACTTGAATGTCATGACAGAGACTATAAGACGTAGCCAGTTATCAATCAACGAAGTATTGTACCAGATACTCACAATACGGACAGATTTGAGCAAACAAATCCCGTTAGCCAGGGCGCTATCTGCTACACGATGAGCTAGATTATGTCCACCACGCTGTCGATTGTAACCTAGCAGGCTAGCTTACTGTTATATTGCCGTTATGGCTAGCAAGCAGACATGCAGGCGTTTTACAACAACGACCTAGCTGGCTGACTAGCTAACGTTACCCCGAGACTGACGGTGCGACAACGCATTAAAAGGCATGCGGCTCAGACGATCCCTCAAATAAGCGAACAGATAACCACCACTACTTGCAAGCCATCCGCAGGTAAATGACACTCTGCGACAGGGGGTGTGTTACGAGGCTACGCTAGTTAGCTGGGGGGCTAGCAAACTCCAAAATACTGCCTGCCGCGAGTCAAGGAAACACCTCCCTCCTGCCCCACGACTTCTCCACTTCCCCTTTAGTTAGCCTGCTAGCAAGCTAGCCAGTTTTGTGCTTTCATCTGCGCTATCCCAATGCAGAGACTAATATGATCATGATACCATAAAGCAAGCTTTTTGAGCAACTCACGCATTTAAAAAACAAACTTTTCTTAGCAATGTGCACCAGCGGAATTGGCCCTCCGATCCGCCGCGCGTTTCCCTTGTCTGCCTCGTTAAACTTCGAACTCTCGTGATCGTAGATGAGTGGGAGGTTTGCTGTCTCCAATGACAGAGACCGAACAGGGAAGAAGATGCTACAGTGTAGTCACATTTGTGTACAATACATGTCATTCTCTTTACCCTTCCCCGATGTAGTGTACTTGCGCAAATTGTATTTTCCCCTCAGTACGCACGCGCGCAAAGTAGATAAGGTAAAGATTTTTATGGATAAGGCTATTTGATGATTTATATTTTTTCTATAAAATGTAAAATATTCACAATACTTTACTCATTGAACAGTGCAATGCATACGCTGTCTGTTCCTAAAAGAATTTTGTGGTCTACACAAATCTGATCCCATTCCTACTCAGAACGCACATGGAAAACCTCGAGCCTGTCAGGGGCATGTCTTTGTTGTCTCACTGTTGAACAGGTTTTCCTGGCCAAGGGTGGGACGTCTTGTCCTGATAGTTTCTCTATGAATCTTGAGGCTAGACTGCACACCAATCGACTCATTCAATATTTTGGAGAAATGCTGTAGTAACAGAAGACTTCATTGCTGGAGCGACCGCTTTCTTGCAGATTCTTACTAAATTTAAGGAAATGTCAATGAAGGCAGTGGCCTGGGCTATCATAATTATCAAATCTTTATTTTATTAAACCATAGCTAAATATTTTGCCAATAACCTGACATTTTAATGTCTGCAAGTCCAGATTCAAAATAAAACATGAGCTTCTGTTAACCTGTTGTGATTTTTGCCTATCTGCTTGATTGGAGCCCGAATGACTAGGCGCAAAATATTCCTATAGCGACCTCGTGTGGCCGAAAAGTATAATGTGCACCAGTTTAAATTGCCTAGTTGGTTTTTCCGAAAATGCCAAGGCCTACTACAGTACCTACCATAGTCATACTGACCTCTGGAGAAAGCTGTGTGTGGTATGCAGTACATGGAGAAATGACACAAGAGTAGTGTGAGGGGCTTAAATTTTATAAACCATTAATTAATGAGGTTCTGGCCATGTGGTTGATACGGCTCTTCTGCTTGCATGCCATGCTGCATACTGGGGATTAGAGTATGGATGAATGAATCATGGTACTGATCATGACATTGTAGGAGGCTAGTGTGTGTTGCACTGTGTATGCTTACTGGGGTACATGCATGTAGCACAGCAGCAGCAGTAGTAGGCATATTCATGTCCATGAAGCCTACCACCCTGTTCAAGAACTACAGAAGGCTACATCATGTTCTGTTCAAATTTGAATGTAAATGATATGGTCTATATTTATTTTAAATAAAGCCAATAAAGCAGCCTGCTGCCAAGAGTGTTTTTACAAGGGAAATCTCACCAAAGGCCATGGCAATCCTTCTTCAACTTTGCAGAGAATTTAATTTAAGCATCATTTCACAAATTTAGACTTTAAGTGTGGATAAACACAAATAAGATAGAGAGAATGTAGCCTATTCTTGAATTACTAAATTAATCTCTGGCTGGCATTTGATGTGATATGATTGGTTCAGACACAGGTAAGATGCCATAGTTATTTTATTTTGAATTACATTACAGTTGATCAGGGTTGGTCATCCTTGTCTATATGCAGTGTAAACAACACTCAATACAATCACACATTTGCATTTTGTGGTAAAACTTACAATGGCTTAGTACTCAGTAAAATACATGAACTTGATGACAACAGGGACAGAACATTGACAGCATCACGCAAGGTTCTCAGAACGCAGTCTCCATCGTTATAATAAGCATGCACCGAATGCTCTACAAGGCACCGTTTGGATATGATTTGGTATACACGTGAATCCATACGAATAAAACGCCTGCTTGAGATGTCAGAGATGGTTCAGAAACTTGTACGTGCTACACAGACAGAGTAGAAATCTTAGCCTACATTAGGCGCCATGCTTTCCTGTTCCCCATTGACCTTGTGTTACACATAGACCATAGCTGTTTCTCCAGCTCTGGTTTGATGTTCAACACTCAGCCCACACATCTGACGCAATGACCAGCTCCAAATGATCTTTTCCGATTTTCCCACGAAATCACAGTAAACCACCGTTCTGCTGTCCTTCAATTGCCTCAACTTTCTGATTCTGACTATAGCCTATATTACAGAGGCCTATCCAATGCAAGTCAGAAATGATCATACAAGCGTGGATGCTATTAGTGACTATTGTGAGCACAGTGAGTACGCAGTGAGTGAGTAATATTCATTCACTCTTCAACAGTTAGTTTACATTGGTGGCCTACATGGTTCATGCATTTACAATACACATTACACTCAGAGTAATGTTTCTAACATTAATACTTCATTAGTCCAAATTCATGACATTTGATCATGAGCAGAGCTTTCAAAGTGCACTTTTCCTACTAAAAGAGTAGGATGCTTGGGTTAAAATGAGTCTGATAAAATTATAACCACTGACACATCAATCAAAAAGGCAACATGTGCAGGCTCCGGAATTTACTTAGGTTCCTTCAAATGAGGTAGCAAAAAATATGTAGTCTGTAAAGAGTAGAAAGTACAAGCATTTTTGTTAAAATGTAGGAGAAAAACATCATAGTTGCCATAAAAATATAATACAGAAATGTAAAAATAAATACTCAAAATTAACTCTTTGTACTGTACTTACAATGGAAATGTTTACATTTACTTATTTTTTTTTCAATTATACCAATTCTGTCAAAAGGAAAGGGGGGGGGGGGGGCTTGTGGAAGGATACCCCAAATCTTTGGGAATGACCCAAAATCTCTATAAAAAAATAAATATTTACTGACCTTAAACAAAACTATTGAATGTTTGACAGTACAGAAAAAAGGTTTATGTGTCTGTTTCTGAAGGGTATAGGGTGAATACAGTATCTGGTTTCAACTGTTGATGCTGTCAATACGGTTAAAAGCTATTCAATTCTCAGGTATTTTACACAAAAGCTATAAAGTCAATCACAGCATCTACAGATAAAATAATCTTGGAAAGCATTGGAAAGTGTCATTTAAAAAATACGGGTAAAAATAAAAATGCAGAAAAAAAGACAGCATGGATGTCAAGCATAAGGAGAGGCACTGACGTGATAAACCATCCAGTACAATGCAGAGCAAATGGACTACAGTAAGTGCTTCCAGAATCTTCTACAGGGGCTCAAATGGTCTCTGACGTCCATAACGAGGCACATGGAAAATCAACCAATCATCACTCTTAGTCTTGCCTGATGCTATTTCATCTTAGTTTGAGAAATGTCTCCACTCTACACTTCTACAGTATTGCTGTTATCCTATAGGCACTTTATGTCATTATCCTATAGGCACATTATGTCATTGTTAGGGTTTCATTTTGATCTAGCTCTATGCTTTTGTTTAACCAGGTCCTGCTAAACTGTTTTAATTGTCTTAGATTTTTCTAATTATTAGCACTAAGATTTGTTTTAAGTGCAGTTTGTTTTAATTATGTAAATAAATATAATAAGTAAATATGTATAAAATAATAAAACAGGCAGTGATGTAAGATACTAACAAGACGGTAGGCTTATTAATAGGGCTACCTGAGGAAATGTTTTATTCTGCACATTGAATAAGTTTCAGATCAGGCTTGCACAAAGCTGACGCCTGCCATTTACATGATCATGATGTAGCTCTTGATTTTTGGTCCCTATTACACAGATATGTTCTGCTGCACATGCCTCAAAGCTGGTGAGGCTAAAAGCAGGCAATAGAGCTGGCCAGCGTGGATCCACTGTCACCATATCGCTACGGCAGGACAAAACGATGTCTGTGGTCATAAAGATGCCTCATGTTCATATGGCATCAATCTTATTTGAATAAACGCTTTTTATTAGTAATTTCGCGGAAAAGCACTACACTACCCAACATCCTGAAGTGCAAAGCAGGCTAGGTACGCTGTTGTTAGATTATAAACTTTAGAAATTGTATCACTCACAATGATTTATGGGATATACACAGTCTGGAACCTTTACCTTTTTTCGTTCATTCTTTTACTCAGAATGGAAGGTTACGCAGTCATCACCTACCTAGTGGCTAGTTAGACTGACAAGGTTTAAAGTGGGTTACTTTTAAACCAGAGTTTTTAAAACATCAATGGAGAAAATGAATGGGAACCTGAAGCAATTTGTCACCGGGGAGGCACCGGCCTCTTCTATACATTTTCATGGTGAAGAGATTTGTATCTTGTCCAAACATTTCAATCAATAAAACTATGCAGCATATTACACATACATTTGGACCCCCTCTGTCTGAAATCCAAATAAAAATGCCTCAATTTCCCTGTATGTTGTTTCAGTACGAGAGGAGAAAACCAATAAGGCACAAGAGAGAGACGCAAAAGAAGTCCATTGCTGTGGGCTTTGCTCCATGGCCGTAATCCTGCCACTGCTTCTCAGCTTCTTTTTGACAGTAGGCCACGTAGAGCTCCACACATTTGCCAGCTTTGAGCTGCTCAATCAGGGCTGGATAGCCAATCTCCAGGATGCTGAACACCTTCTCATTGTCGTCTTTTTTCTCGACTCCTTTGTCTTCCGTCCCGTTTTCTTGTCCTCCGTTTTTCATCACCTCTTGAGAGGGTTTCGCAGAGTCTTTAGGCGCGGCAGTGGGTGACGGTGCCACGGTGACCACGGTCTTGTTTTGAGCTTGGCTTTGGTTCTTTGTGGGTTCTGATGGTAGCAAATCGTTTCTTTTCATGCAGCGTTTCATATAGTCGTCGTATGACTGTGGGGGAGCTCCAAGGAGAACTGGAGGACGATTGGCGTCAGAACTTCCCCCAGAACTGCTACTGCTGCTGCTGCTGCCACTAACGCCTTGGTTACTGCCAGGGTTGCTTTGTCCATAGGTCGGTGTGCGCCTGTTGGTGTTGCGGGACTCCTGCTGGGACTGGGAGCCATACTGTTGGTACATGTAGTGGTTGTAGTAGTACTCTTGCTGGGGATCGTGGAAATTGAAGTTGGGGCGCGGGTAGTTGCCCAGGCCGTAGCCCACGGCCATGCCCGCCACGGCCCCTGTGCCAGCAGCCACCACTGCCTGCTTGCCATAGTCCTGAGACTTGACGGAGGGCTTGTAGCCCATGTTTTGTACCGACTGGGCAAACGGAGAGCCGCCCTGACCGTAGCCGCGGCCATAGGCCCCGGGAGCGAAATTCCCTGCGTAGCGAGGGCTCATGATTTTGTTGTCGGGGTTCCAGTAGGGGTAGCGGTTGCCTGCCATGTTTGGTTTGCGCGGATCCTCTGTTTCTTGGGTCGGGTAGTAGGAGCCCCCCCCCCAACTACGGCCACCGAAGTGTTTGACAGGCTTCTGATGGCTGGATTGTTGAGTAGATTTGGACTTTGATTGTGTCTTACTTCCGGATGAAGAGGATGAAGAGGAGGAAGAGGAGGAAGAGGAGGAAGAGGAGGAAGAGGAGGAGGACCCTGAGCTTTTGAACCAGGACCAGCCACTCGACTTACTGCCTGAACTACTGCTTCCCCCTCTCCCTCCCCCTCCCCTTCCTCCCCTGGCAAACACATCCAGCAGGAGCGATGAGCACAGAATCAGCAAAAAAGCATGCTTCATATTGTCTGGAGACAAAAAAACACACACGTGCACAGAAACACACACACACACACACACACACACACACACACACAATACTGTGAGTGTAAGAAACACCAATCACAGATATTCCACAGAATTCCATTAATATTACATTTACATTTATGCATTTGGCAGATGATTTTATCCAAAGCCATTTATTAAAAGAGAATAAACTTTCAGGATACAATACAATTAAAAACTTTAAAGCAACACTCCACCGTTTGTGGAAATATGTTCATTTTCCACCTCCCCTCGAGTTAATTAACTGAGCCATACCTTTATCCTGTTCATCCAGTCCTTCTCTGAGTCTGGCAATACCAATTTTAGCTCCAAATTAGATTAGATTAGATTAGCCTTTATTGTCTCTTCAAGAGAGAAATTTGTCTTGGGCAAAGAGAGATCATGATTACACAG
>JASCQY010000293.1:13189373-13201647 GCA_030264315.1 Sardinella tawilis | reverse complement strand
ACACACACACACACACACACACACACACACACACACACACACACACACACACACACACACACACACACACCCTAGACACACACTAACATTGAAGAGAGATTAAGATATCCCAGTAGGCAGTAATGCTTACAGGTGTGCCTGTTACTCGCAGGTTAATTGTCCAATTAAACTATATCGTCATTCTGGAATAATACGATGTAGGGAATATTAGGCTATATCATACAGTATACTGTATTTTTCGATTACTGGATTCTTTCAGTTTTCTCTCTTATTTTGACATATATTTAATTATGCAAGGACATATATCATATATCATAACATAATCATATATTTAATTTATATATTATAACTTGCCAAAATTGTAGCCTATCACCATGTTGGAGTCCATTTTTTTTAAAAGCTGCTCTGTCATGTGAGTAATGGGACTTTTATTCTATGAGGTACAGTAGTCAGACACTGCAAAACATGAAACACAAGTTGTTGTTGGTGTTAGACTACTGACATTTCAGATTTAGCTCATCAGACATCATACAAGCCAGCTGGCACCTTAAAAATTCAATAGCACACTGTTGCTTGCATTCCATACTCCATGCAATGTGTATGTGTCTATGTGTGTGCATGTGTGTGTGTTATTGTCACATGTAAGTGACTTCCCTCTGCTATGTGAGGCGAAAACATCCCTGTGGCTATGACTAAGGCAGCCTGGTTTCTTAATAGCTGAAACCCGAGTGGTCAGGCAGTGATTAACACCCTTCAGTGGCAGACAGTCCTTGACTGCTTCATCTGATGAGATCGAGGGGCAGCCTCCATGTCAAACTTCACAACGGGTCACATGACTGCGGGAGACAGTCCACGAAAGGGGCTATGAAAATAACCAGCCAGTGGCTGACGACAAGGCTGATGGGTGCTTTTCCACAGCTCAGGCTGAAAGCACTGCAACATCTGTGTTATTTTTATGGAGTGAAATGTCACCAAGCACTGATCAGGCCGGGGAAAACCTGTGTAACCGTGTAAGGCGCAGGGTCAGGTCAAAGCCATAGCGCTGTGGTGGTCCACTTTGTTAATATGGCAGAGATCGAGTGCTGAAGAGTTTTACTTTACAGAGAGGAGGCACAGTGTATCAGCATGGGTATTAGATGAAAGCTGAAGAGGTATTTCTGCTATCATGATAAGGAGAATACCCATCCTCTTGTGGAATTGTTTTGTGAGTATTTCCCTTCATTTTCTGTCTAATCTTTACCCTTGTATTCCTTCTTAGTATTCTTGTGGTCTTAATACTCTATCATGGATACTGAAAATATGCAGTCTTTTCAATTATTATTTTTGATCTGTTTAGTGACATAGTACCTGAAAAAGACAGAAAACCTGGAGGATTTGGGAAAAAAAATGTCAGTAAGGAAAAGAGTATCTCAAAAATGTGACCTCTGCACAGCAACATCAGGAAAAATAGCCATTTATCTGAAATTTGTTATGCATCCAAACTCCTATGACCCTCTGCTCCCAAAGGGAACATTAGTTCCTTATATTTGACTGGTATGGGATTTCAAGCGGCCATTGATAGGCCTCCAGAAGATTTATTCTGTCATCAACTGACAGGAGCCGTCTATCATGGTCATGTCTTTAAAGCTTTGCACTCCTATAGAAACACACTCAACATTCCTTCTTCTTCTTCTTCTTCTTCTTCTTCTTCTTCTGCTACTACTACTACTAGTACTACTACTTTTACTACTTTTTTTCTGCTGCTAGTAAGACCTCTACCTATTTGCTAGCTGATGTAATTCACCCTTAAAACCCTCCTGTTTGGATATATTTGTTGTACAGTTATGTTTCTCCTCCACAATGGCCTCATGAGATGCTTACATGATTCCCAAAGTAGGAAGTTAATCACAGCAAATGAATCAATATTTCAATAAGACAAAATTGCCCCACAGGCATCCTAGTGCATAGCTCACACATTAACACATTAGCACAGTCCAGTCCAAGTGACTTTGTGAAACCCCATTCTCGTTCCACAAACAAACCACATACTTCAGTGCAGTGCAGACAAATTTTGGTACATGTGCTTGTGTATTAAAGGCAAATTAAAGGATTGGAATATTTAGTACCTGTGGTACAAAAGTTATTTAGTCAACCAGATTGTATTGGACTACTGAATTGGATCATCCTTTGAGTTACAGCTCTTGAAGGTCAGTTTTTAGATTTAAAAGTTTTTACGTATGTTATGTTTGTTCATCTGAGTGTTTATATTTATTTATTGCATGTTATATAGTTGTCTACTGTATATAGTTATCATCTTCACAGACACGTCTTCGTCTTTTGCAGACATGCCGTGGCTCTGTGTGTATGCTCGGATATCTTATCTTGTATGTATACACGACTCTGCATTATACGTGTGTATTTATGCATGTGTGGTGCATGAGTGTATTTTCGTGCACACATATCTTTGTTTGTGTGTGTGTGTATGTGTGTGTGGAGTGGATCTTGGCCAGCTGTCTTGCCTCGCTCCAGACCTTACTCCTCTGATCTCTGCTCTGCAGTTCACACCTGATCACCAACGACTGCACTTCACGCTGGAATTTTCCATTTTCTATTTTCTCTCGGCTTGGCCCCCCACCCCCAACAGCGAGACAAGTGTTGCTCTACGGCTTGCTGACCGGCGACACCCTGACCAGCCAGTGACACAACCCAACATGTCAGTTAGTCGCCTATCAGACAAGTCAACAGAAAGGCAGGCTCTTTTGAGATTTTTCAAGCTATTTGACTGTTATTTTGGTATCTATTCATTGACAGCTTCGACCAATTTGTTTTTACACTGTTTAACTATGTCATTAAAATAAAAAAAAATTTGTTTGCTAATATAAACACATACTACATCTATAGCAGGTCAGGCTTTTTTTTAGGAGTCATAAATATTTTAATCTGTCTACGAATAGGTTTAGCACTAGCTGGGTAGATCACAAAGATCCATCATCTGCTTTCCCAAGCTCTGTTCTGTGGGAAATGCCTACCATCAAAGCTGCATTATTGATTTTTGTGAATCTCCATCAGGCATACCCCCATTCTTCCATGTACAACTTAATTGACAGGGAGCTTTACAAACTAATAGATATATTAGGTTTAACTCTCACTCTCACCCTAATTAAGAGTTGAAATACATTATGTGTCCTAATGTAAGCTGCTTGATGTTGATGTTTTTACCACAAAAGTTGTAACAATGTATCATTGCACAGTGGTATTGTGATGCCAAGACATCACAATATGCATTGTAGGCTGTTGACAAAGCATCCTGTCCTCTCATGGTTCCAAAATTACAAACATAAGGACACTGTTTGAACATTGTTTACATGTGATTAAGGGTATTCTGATTTATTCTTATTTAATCGAACCAGGAACCCTGAATTGTACATTGAACCAAATGAAAAAGCTGACTGTATACATATTTACAACTGCGTTCACCCCAAGTTGTAAAATCGCTGTTACCGCTCTTAAAAACCCGCTGCATGTAAATATGTCTGTTCACTTTTGTCGCTCTAATCATTCAGTGACGTTCCCATTGACATGTAATTTACAGCCGAAAAACGTCGTAGCTAATTTGGATAAAGTTAAGCTGTTTTTAACTTTATTTAGTCGCTCTAGTCGTCCAAATTTTGTAGCTCATCGTTTTAGTCGCTCATCTCCATTCAAAGTCAATTACCAGTGATTTTATAGCTTGGTGTACACACACGGTAAGAGGACGCGAGGACCGCAGAGTTCACTAATCGTGGGAATCCACAGCAGTTTTTTTTTTTTGGGTCACCCTAAGTGCCCCCTTACCTGTCTGTGACCTCAAAGAGGGGTCGTGTTGACCCCTCGTCAATCTCTCCACACGTCCACTGTGCTCTGGACGCTGCGTTCACATCAATGGCCTCCTCGCCTCAAATCAGACTGTGTCATCTCACTCGTGCTGGATTGCAATGCGGCGATCTTGTTTGGCAGAGAACGCTCCACTGGTGAGGTCCATCAATCTCTGAGATGTGTGACTCTCAATGGTTTGGTCGTTAAAAGACCACACCACTGGTCACATTCAGAAGAATTATGAGATCACATCAGGACTAGAGAACATGAATCAACCTGTAGGGTGGAAACTTCTCATTACTGCACATAGATACTAGTTCAGTTCAGTGAAATGAAATATAATAGCTATTTAGATTAAAAACATAAAATTTATTTGCATAGAAAAAAATATTATGAGAAGAAATGACAACAGAAGTCATGCCTGCCTTGTCCATTCCATTCAGCAAAAAAGAAAGAAAGAAAAAGAATGCACACACACACACACACACACACATACATGGACACACGTTTACCTCCCACTCAATCAGGGAGACACTGACAAACCTGTCACGCTGCCTTGCTAGTCCGAATCAAATGTGCGTACAATGGCATAGACAATAGCAGCTGGAGTAATGAAGGTCGGGCTTTGATGCGGCTGCCGAGGTCAAAGGGTCAGTGGGAGAGCAGAGAAACAGGACACCTCCACAGACAGCACTTAAACAGGCAGAAAAAAAACACAAGCACAGCTCCGATTACACTTCACCTGCATGGCTCTCTCCCCCTGCACACCGCTCTGCCATCCCTCTGCAAGTTACTACAGGACACTGGGATGGGACGGGAGAGAGGACACGAATGGGGGGTTAGGAGTGGATAGACAGATAGACAGACAGAAAATAGACTGTCAAAAAGTGAGGAGCCATTTTCTTCTGACTTTATATTTGCTAACATTTCAAGGATGGAAAGTTATGACAGTTCGGTACATTGCATTCACATTTGATAGCCAGGCTAACGCCGCCTAATGCTTCCGGGACATATAGTCAGGAAAGTAATGATTCACTTCCGTTTGCTTCATCTCAAAATCGTGACAGCCCATTTAGCGAACAGAGAATTCAAACGATGCATTCCAGTGTGTAACATATGCCATTGGCAAACTGTAGCGATTGGTTGAAGTCACAACCAAACAGTAGCAATTGGTTTTAAGCAGAAAGTATCTGCCCACCATGAAACCAACAGATTCAAATGGATGGGGTTCAGACGCTATGAACAGAGAGAAACAAAGTAAAATAAGCGCTTATACATCAGACTACATGTTTGATAAATCAGTAAGTGTAATGTAATATATTTTAAAGTTATAACATAGATTAGTAGAATCCATATCTCTGAAATGCCTAAATGTATGTTTTTCATGTCTGTGTGTCTGTTTACTCAAGGGTGCAGACTACACAAACATTTAATCAGTTTGAACATAGATGAAAATGTAAATATAAGTGCTGAGTGTAGAGTTGGGAATTGAAGTTTTAGTTGTTTTGGTATATTACACAGCACAATTCATTGAAATACTTTCTTACTTTCCAACATGAACAAATTCAAATTCAGTGTTACAGTGCATTGTACTTTTGCCAAGTACACACAAGTCTATAGATGGTTATGATTAGAGCAACTGTTATTAGCCTTTTATATCACACAGCAATGCCACAATTACTCTTTCAGTGGGTATTAATATTGTACTCATAACCTTGCAGTATCCATGTCATCTAGTTTTAATAAAGGCTGTTGGGTCACTGTTGGGCTGTTCAGAATTAAACAGATGTAGAAACACAGGTTTCACAGTTTTCTCTTGAGATGTAAAAGAAGGAGTCATCTCTTTGTGAAGACATTTTTGTGAAAGAAAAGTGTACATGCCACTTTATTTTCATTCTTTCACACCAGAGCATCCCATGAAAAGGCACACTTACAGTATGTTAGCTGTCATTGTGGGGTCATGCTATCAGTGTTGACATAAAGTAGATACAGTAGCCAATGTATGATAGCTTCTCAATGAGCATTTTTAAACAAAGGTTTTAGAAACTTTTAGAGCATCCATTTCTGTTAACTAATTCTAATTTCACACCGTGCAAGAGCTGAAATGGAAATGCGTGAGAAATGCATCTCTTTGTATGAAATAAAAAGGGGTAAAGGGATAACTGCAGAGACGGTTCTGGTGGAGATACTATAGATGCATAGGCATTTTGCTTCCATGAAGCACAGAGGCACAGACACAACTCTTTGAATGGTCTATGGTTATGTGTCAGTCCAGAGAGCTACCAACATTCCAGAGAAAATACCCTCTCTCTTTCTCTCTCTCTCTCTCTCTCTCTCCAGGGCTGTCAGATTTGAGGGGCAGACAGAGGGGTCCACAGCAGGGGGACGTTCCGTCTGTCCATCAGCGGCTCGGCTGCGGTTCTCAGCACCGTATCACACTCCAATTAACAGAGAAGCCACTCCGCTGTACTCTACAGCTAGCCACATCCTCAACCCACCAGAATGACCAGGTATCCTTCAGTCTTTGCACACTAGCTTAGCAAAAGATTTCTTTAAATTCCTCATAAACAGGCAGTGTCTGGGACAGTAACTACAAGAGACTGTAGCATGCTCACCTCTTTTATCAAGGCTTATTGCGTTATTTGTTTCGCTAAATGGCAATAATGTGTCACAAGTGCTCTCATAATAGTACTATATAGGCTGACTTTAACACCCACTCAAAAGTGATTGATTAAATCAAAGGACCCACCAGAAGAGCTTTTCACTCGAACAAACATGTCATTAGGGGTTTTGTGGGTTCTGCTGCTTTCTGGCTTTTGTGATTTTTTTTCTTTTATTCCTCCCTCTCTTCCACTCTTCCAAATCTCTTTCAACAGTTCAAAGAGTCAGGAGGAGAATAGAAAGCAGAGAGGGAGAGAGAAAGTGAGAGAGAGAGAGAGAGAAAGAGAGAGAGAGAGAGAGAGAGAGAGAGAGAGAGAGAGAGAAACTTAAATCATTTGCTCCGATGTGCAGATACACCCCCTTTTTAGTTAGGTGCTTTATAAAGGGGGCAGCCGCCAGTGAATGCCATCTTGTGTGGTACTGTATCTCTCTCCACTCCCACCCACCACACAATCGGCCGGCTTCAATACACAAGCGCACCTGAAGCGTGAAAGGAAGGTGAAAATGAAGTCGAATTTTTTTTTTGGGAAAGAGGGGAATTACACAGAAAAGAGAAGGAGAGAGAGAGAGAAAAAAAAGAAAAACAGAGAGAGAGAGAGAGAGAGAGAGAAAAAAGAAAAACTGGCTTATCTCCCGGGTGGAACGATGCCCTCCCCTATCTGACACACACGAGGGGCCAGAGGGACTGACCTGAAAGGGAAACAGCATGCCCCCTTACAAAGCCCCGTTAGAAACAATTAGTCCCGACCGCCGAGTTTGATCCGGGTGGCTAATTGCCAAGCGCTAGGCTGAGATGGTCCGAGGTGGTCGAGGTTTTTTGGTGGGCTGGTGAGTGGAGGGGAGGGCTGAAGGGGGGGGGGGCCCTGGGGTAGAACCATGCCCTGACAATGGCTGCCTTTCTTTCACATTCAGGTGCTACAAAGTAGGTATGCTCAAAAGACTTAATCCTGCATTCAGACCTCCACAAGAGGAGCCTTTCACACAGAAAGGTGGTACAACACTGTTTCAGGTATGCTTCTAACCCCCAACCAACTCCCCGACCCCCACATGCACATCTCCCTTATGCCTGTTTATCCCCAACCTCTACCCTACATGCAACAAGAAAAAAAAAACAATTAGGCCTACCTAAATTATAGATTTTTTTTCTCTAGGAGGTAAGGAATCATATTTTTTTTTCATTCCTCTACCACTGTTTCAGGTCTTGACAGTAGGGGAAACCTGATATGGTCGCCTCACTAACAACATCTCAGACCCTCCATGCTCCGTCTCAAAGGATTGCTCTTGCTCTCTCATGCAAAGGAGAGTTTATTTATATAGTGCATTTCATAGACAAAGGCTGTTCAATGTCTACAGTAAATGTTGGTAGGTAAAAGCATACATTTATGAAAATAAGGTAGAAATAAGCATAATGCAAGCATAAAAATAAGAGTAAATGATAGAGTAAATGCATGTAGAATAAATAAAATAAAATAAAAATGCAAAATAAGAACAGGATAAATCAGATCAAAAGGACATGAGAGTGAAAGTGTGTCGCATATAAAAGGATAGATTAGAAACACAGAGATTGGAATTTAATCCAGTATAGATTTGATACTGCCAACATAGGAGCATTTTGATGTCTTCACGAAGTTGATGCCAAAGTTGAACAGCAAAGCAGCTGAAAGCAGCTTTGCTGCTTTCAGCTGCTTTCAGCATTTTGTTTAGACAGCAGGTTTTACCAACAATTTTTTTCTGCTGTGATCATACGGACCTAATTGGTGCATATGGCTAAACAAGTTAAGTAATGATTATTAAATACAAGAAGCAATGCTTTAAAATCAATTCTATGACTCACTGGGAGACAGTGCAGGGACCTTAGAATTGTGGTAATTTGATGAATTCTTTTTGTTCTTGTAGGAACCCTGTCAGCTGCATTTTGGATCAGTTGAAGCTGTTTCAAGCTATAGCGAACGCCACTACTCTTCAGTGGGCTGTTTATTTGCAAGGACAATGTTTTGCAAAGTATGTGGTGCATTGTGTTGCCACGTTGTTCAATTGCAAAATGTAAAGAAACATTTGTCAAGGTGACTTAAAATTTCTCAGAGATTTACCTGTGGACAATAATGCACTCTCTCTTTCACCCTCCCTCCCTCTCCCTCTCTCTCTTTCTGTCTCTCTCTCTCTCTCTCTCTCTCTCTCCTTTTTTCAGCAGTCAGGCTTCACATACTAAGTACCCCTTACTCTGAAATATCACCTGCTTTCTTCTCCTTTAATCACTTGACTTTGCATTCCTTCATGCAATTTACTAAAGCCTCTGATGTACAGGTAAAAGGGAAAGAATTCTGGAACAAAAAGTGAAGCAATCCATGCAAGCCAAGACTGACATCACATCCCGCACAGGACATGTGCTTACTCTGCTCTCAAGTTATTTTTCATCACCAACTTAAATGTCAAGCAGCACATGAGAATGAGAGATGATTCATGGTTTCAGGATGATCAAGCTGACTTTGACCTACATACAGAATGCTATGAAGTCAAGGTACAGTTTGTTGCAACAATAAATATAATATCAATAATAAAAAATATATATTAATGTATTAGCAAATAAAATGAAAATATCTATTTATCTAAAAAAAAGGCCTGTTTGTGTTCACCCTGGCTGCACACAAATACTGTACATTGCAGTACAGTAAGTATCCTTTGACCTGATAGGTGCTGTGTGGGTTTTTGGTAACCTTTAAAAACGACCTTTTTTGAGCAACAGAATATCTAGGAACAGCCATGTTGATGTCTATAATGTCAAAACATGCCTGAGCACCTATTTTCCAGACATAATATCCTCCAACTGGTGCCTGGCTGGTTCTTCTACACCACATTCTACCATGTCTGGCCACTGTATTAAATACAACACGCCGCGAGTACAAGGCTGTGTTCAAGACGACTCGAAATGGAAAGTATTCCAACCGCCAAATAGCACCTTGAAAGCTCGCCTGGTTACACACTCTCATTGACACCAGATAGAACTATGGCAGTGCTGACTTTCTCTGTCATGTGCCAGTTACTTCAAAGAGGGGGGCAATAGAGTCTTGGGGTCTCGACAAATGCACAAGCTGTAAAACTTAACAAGGTGTGAATGTCCCCCTGTTGCCCCTGGCCCCTAAGAAGCACCACAGCCTGCTGAAGTCCTTAGGGTCGGGGGGGGGGGCGGCCCCGGGGGTGGGTCGAGGCTGTGCTCGTGTTTGGAGAGGAAACATCAGGTGGCTACAGCAGGCAGGCTTGTGGCCGCCCTCCTCCGCCGTGGTCTCTGGACGCTCCTGATTTATCTGCGCATTTCCGAATTATGTTCCTAACCTCTTCACCCTGCCGCCATTTGTGTGGTACCCCCTCCACCACCACCACCACCACACATCCACCCCTCCACCCTGTGCCGGTCGGGCAATAAAACAACTCACACGCCTTTGCCCCCTGCGCCACCTCCAGAGTGTCTCTCCATCTCCGGTGTCACCTCCAGTTCAGCGTGCACTGCAGTGGACGGACGCCTGGGGTCCACCATGGGGCCGGTCGCTGCTGGGGTGACTCGGCATTGCTGCGCATTCCAAGAGAGAGGGAGAGAGAGAGAGACCACCCTTACCATAGGCCAACATTCCCACCCTCCACAAGACACACATACTTTGTAACTAGATGCCACGACATTGCCATGATATTCCTCCCCACAAAAGAACCACACGCAGAACACAGGAAATGCGCAGGCTGGCTCCTGTTTCCTTTAATGGAGATGGATCAGCATTTATAACCATCAAAGGTGCAATAAAAATGTATTATGTTCTCACCTGAATTTGCATGACATGATGGATGATCATTCCAAAACATATTTTAGTGTGGCAAAAGATTTGAAACACTTTTTTGTGATTCTAGGTGATTCCTTAAACCATTTGCACTCAGGTTCAAGTCTAAGAAATGTTTTATTACTTTGGAAAAAGCCAGAATATTCCTTATCAGGGCAAAAAAAATCCTTTCCTGATTCACAATTTCCAATCATAAGATACCATGTAGAGTATATGTAAAATAGGTATAATAAATTATAATGTAACAATATATTATACTTTGTGTTTGAGTCTGTTGATATTAACATACTATAACAAAATATTTATGATATTAGATCCAACAAAAGTCATGATGTCACATGTTAGATGGACAAGTTATGTTTAAAAAGCATTTTGATGAGAAAGAACACAAAGACAGCACCATAAACTGTGATGTTTCATATACTCTTACAGCCCAAATGTTTGTTTGACGGTTACACTAGAATGATGTAGTATGTAGTAAAGTGGGCTGTAAGTACACTCTCTTTATTTGATGATGTATACAAAGCAAGTAAAACATTCATCCTTCCTGTTTTTGTTCACACTTCTTTGGTAAGTGTTCACATATTTGAAAGATTATGTATGAATTTGAATCAATGAATTACACCAACATCAAAAGTTGTACATAGTCATAATGTGTCATAAGACACACAGACTCTGATTGAGGTAAATTTATCAGCAAAGTGTCAGCAACATTACCAATTAAATCACTGACTGAAACAGTGCATTATTTAGGAAGTCATGTGCCAAACATATCTGTACATCTCTCTCCTCAGAGTGTACTGTAACTCATCATGCACTGCCCTCATACTGTTACACTTTGGACTCACAGGTAAGTCACTGACCTAACTGGCTGGTAATTTTCTTGCTTTGACTGGTTTCCTACCTCTTCGAAACATACAACAACAATGTAGCCTATTCTGAATATGAAATATTGCTGATGCAAACTAAAGTATAAGACTGCTGTCAGCTTCACTGTTTGTAGAGTAAAATGCGTTAAATTAATCTACAGTCACTGACAGGCAAGAAAAACACATTTATGGAATGCAATAAATGAAATGTAACACTTGAGGATTTTGACATACATGTAAGAGTGACATGAGCCTAACATAAACATACAGTATGTTATGAACATGAAAGACCCTTTTTCAATGTGCATGACTGTATCATTCGTTATTTGTGATTTAAAGTGTTAAGACCAACAGTCATAAACATTTCTGAGTGTCATTACACATCATGTCAAGTTTATGACAGGTTAATTTTACTTTTATGTCGAAAACCTCAAGTTAGGTACCCTGGAAGTCCAGAGATGTCGCGAGAGCACGATTTGAATTGTGCCTGCTGATACGCTGGCTAGGATCAATAAGGTAGGCTATATTACGTTTACCCCCAAAAATTGAGGTAACAAATCAGAGCTTCTAACATAGTAACATAGGCGGGCCAAAGATGAGCTAAAATGATGACGACAGTGCTGGCTTGAATCGTTCCTACTGTGATTGATCCAATTGCGTACAGTGAGACTTTCAAATGCATGCCTGGTGCCGCCCATGGTGCCGCCACTCGGGGTATGCCATTTACATTATTCCTTCCTGGCCAGACCTATAATCTGAAAGATTATCAGGGTTCGGATTTCCAGGCCACAAATTAGGTGGCTGTCTGGGTCTTCTCAGTCTTCCATTTTCCTTCAGGTATTTGAATAAATACACATGGCTCAGAAACAGTCCAGCAACCAGATTTCAATTACCACCATTTAAAGGAACACACCACCGATTTTTGATATTTATGTATTTGCATTGTGCCCACGTGTTATTCACGAAAACGCTTATCATTTTCTTCTCAGTGTGTTCAGTACTTAGATTCAAATTATTAGCATAGCTTAGCACAATCACTGGAAGTACATGGTACCATTAGCATCAAGCTGAAAGTGTCCACTTGAC
>JASCQY010000293.1:13126284-13147960 GCA_030264315.1 Sardinella tawilis | reverse complement strand
CCCCCCCCGCCCCCCCCCCCCCCCGCCCCCCCCCCCCCCCCAGCAACAGGAGATGTGATTGTTAGTGTGTTGGGTATATGTAATTAATTGATCATTTTAAGTCACAACCATGTTCTACCTTGCACCAGTAAAATTGGATTTGGATACCACCTCTTTTTAAATCTGTTGTCATTAGTTTTTACTTATCTTCTATTAACTACTACTTGTACTAAAACACTCATATCTACTACTTCTACTAAAACACATATATACACATAGAATTTAGAGCTCTTACCCTTCCTCGATGAGCATGGGTGTTCCAAGCGGTGTTAGCTCCTCGGCAGCCACCAGTTGACTGATGAGAGTGTGGGATTGTGGGTAGAGGCTGCGTGGCTGAGTGGCATAGCTGAACAGATGAGGAAGGAACTGGTAGTGTGTGGTCATGGCGCTGCCGATGTACTGGTCTCTTAGTGCAGTGGTGTAGCCATTCATCTCTACAGAGCGACTACAAGAGGGGATAGCGAGGCAAAAATATGCTACATCAAGCTCTAAAATAACAGCAAGCAAGGAACAGTGGAGAGTGTATGTCTTGCAAAATTAGAACTGTGGTGAAGCATTGCCTTTTTCACTCCAGCAGGAATAGCAGTAGTTTTACACAGTGCAAATTGCATGTGAAGTGGACTTGAGGGATCATTTACATTTCTACAGGTACATTAATATTGATCTTCCTTAGCCATTTATAACAGTAGTAGTCATATTCCACCAGCAGTATGATATTCTGTCAAAAAAAGGTCAAAAGGTCAAAACCTACATGGACGATAAGGTGGAAGCAGGAGATGGTTGGTTTCCTTCGGAAACACCATTGCCAGGGGAACTGTGGTCACTGCTGTCACCATTGTTGCTCCAAGTGTGGTCTGGCATGTTGGCTTCTTCCTTGAACTCCTGTCCTGACATAATCCTTTCAATTTCCTCATCAGATATCTGGTTGGAAAGGGGTGTACATGAGAAGGAAAATGGAATCATCAGACAACTATACTGAAGAGATTCAAAACATATTAGAACTCTACACATTTTATAATATTATATTTTCAGTTAAGTTAGTATTGATTTATCTTAAACAAACAATTTTGAGATTGTCAATTTTGGGGATCATTCTCAGAATTTTAAGATGATTTTTCCCTCTCTCCCAAAATGAATAGACATTATACAGTAAGTTAAAGGATAAACTTCTCAGCTTTAATAGGGCTCAGCAAAATGAAGCATGGGCTTTGTATAAGGATTGATAAGATCAGGGAGACCACAAGGACACACACACCCACACACACACACACACAAACACACACACATACACACACTTCAAGGACTTTACTCCAATGTTAAACTGCTCCTAAACCCAACCCAAACACCCCTGCCCACACAGACACACTCACAGACAGACACCTGTACCCAAACAGTGACAGCTCGGATAAGCTATCAAGGTCAAATGTGTCTAAATTACAAACGTGAGCATTCAAGCTGTGTAGAAATGTGCGATCTAGACAGAGAACGTTAAGTAGGCCTACAGTATTTGAAGAATACTATCATTGTGCTTAGTCTGACTAAATGTCAAATGTATCATGAATGCTGCAGGATTTATATTTATGATGACCTAAAAAGTGACAAAGACCACATTATGTCTTGGAAAAAAATATATATATATATACGTGTGTGTATATATATATTAGTAGTAAAATTTTATGCTGGTTTCAAAATAATGTAAAAAAGTATGCAACCACACACATCCTCCAACAATTTGAAACTGGGTGCAGGATCACTAAAAAGGGAGTACATCAAGAGAAAAATGTCCGCATATAGCTCCCAGTGAGTTTTTATTACGACTCGAAACGTTGCTAATAAAAACTCACTGGGAGCTATATGCTTCTCTCTTGAGGTTTCAAAATAACGCTCACTGATTTTAGTCAGGACCTACCTGGACAGGCCCAATACTTTTGTTCCTTCCTCCTGGCATGCCATCCTCCCTGATTGCTGTGACATGAATAGAAAAAGATATCAAAAATGGTTTCAGACAAAGTTCTTTGTACACAAATACATTTTATATGACATTATATACTACATAAGGATTACATTTAACAACTGAACTGCTCTTGACAGTGACAATGTATTTGCTTGGTTTAAGGTAAGCTAAACAATTTGCTATACACTACTGCTGCCACTAGAGGGTGCTATGTCGCAAGTAAAGCTCTTTGCTCTTTCTAAGTTGCCTGCACCATTTCTAAATCTTAAAATATTTTCTTGTTACCACAGTCTACAAATGTGGTAAAAAAAAAAAAAAACCTTCTCAAAGCAATGGATCATTTGTATTCCTGAAACCTAAATTGTAGGCTATATGGCACGTGTTATCTGCACATTTTGAAATTCAGTCTGATCACAAAAGCCCCCCTCAAACTTGGCTCACAGGATAGCCTCACCTTTGCGGTTCATGCCCATCTGCAGGCACTTGAGCAGGCGGCAGTACTGGCAGCGGTTCCGCTGCTTGCGTGACATCTCGCAGTTCTTGTCACGGCTGCAGCGGTACACGCGCTTGTTGCAGATGCTGCGTTTGAAAAAGCCCTTGCAGCCCTCACAGGAGATGATGCCATAGTGCAGACCTGTGGCTCGATCGCCACAGATGAGGCAAGAGCGCTGGTCAGCCTGATCATCTGAGGGAGAAAAAAATTTAGGACAATGTTAGATAATAACCCTTTCTAGTGCAATACTGCAAAGAATATTATCTTAGTAAGGATTTTGGCAGTCATTTCCCCTTTTCTCCAATGAAGTCAAGGAACTAGAGATAACATATCAAATTCAGAATAACAGCTGCAATACAGGCAATATGAATTATAGATAGACCAAGGCAGACTGATAGGGTGAGAAGGGTGGGTTTGTGTGTGTGTGTGAGAGAGAGAGAGAGAGAGAGAGGGAGTGAGAGTTTGTGTGTGTGCGTGTGTGTGTGAGTGAGAGAGAGAGAGAGAGAGAGATACGTTATATCTACATACTGTATATTATAATTCTTTGTTTGAGTTAAATGTAAGGTAATGCAAATTTGGTTTGAATGCATTTGCTAAGCACTTTTCAGGAGAAAACATGAGGTATCTGAATGTTGAGTAACCATTCCCCCACCTTAACTCCACCTCAAGTAACAGTCACCTCAGTTAGTGTTTTGTTAAATATAGTTGCCCAACTTGCTTATCAACTATCACACAAAGTTATCAGCTTGTACAGAAAATAGGCTATACAATGTTATGGTGGATTCTATTTTTTTTGGTAGTTGTCTTACTTTTGTAGTTTTTGTCCTCTTTAAAATCCCCATGCATATAAGAAGAACAATAAAATATCTGACATCCTGAATCTGTTAACTCCCTTAGGCAAAGGCATTGTTCAGTAAGATTCTATAAAATCTAGCATCTGATTATGTGTGCATTTGTATTTTTGTAGCATGAAGCACATACCCAATTTTGCTAAATCTGTCTTAAAATATGCCTTCAAATCATTAAAAGCAATCTTGAAGAGATAGCTTTGCATTTTGTTTAAATCATTTAATGAGGAATAGAGCCAAATCTACATGCCAGAGATCATCTGGGCTTAAATGGATTGTTGAAACAGATGGTTAACTGATATGAAAATGCAGGAAACAAAAGTTCTGAATGTGGGCTCAAAGTCACAGGCAGAGGCTGAGACAGAGACAGAGAGTCCTGCCTCTCATACATGTGCTAAATACAGGGGAGTATTACCATCTAAATAACATTGGCTTTGAATTCCTTGGGGTCATACTGTAGTATCACAATGGGATTTTGAATGACAATAGAATTGGAGTTTCACCATAAAGTTGGTGGTTTTGTTGAATGATGGAGAATGGCTTTTTGTCAAGGTTACTGTGGGGCTTAATCTCATGGCCTTGCCTTTTTAATTCACTTTTTTGTCGACAAGCTTGAAAAGGGAGTGATTTGTGCAATGTAAAGATGAATACAGCTCAGTGTTTCCACATGTGAACTGTAATTAGCCTAAATCTAGGAAGAAAATGTAACATTCCATTGTGTAGATTTTTTTCTTTTCTTTGTTGTTCCCCAAGTTTTGTTTCCAATGGGAAAATAGATCACTGATTGATATAACATAAGGATGTCAGAACATTGCAACCAACACACTGGAGTCACATTTTGACTTTTCATGCCTTACAAAGTAATCCTCTGTCAATATCTACAAATGTAAACAAAATTACAACCCATACTGACCACCAAAATGTTACAGAAAAACAAATTCCTTCCTGTTCACATCGCCATTTGTCAGTACCACACAACACATGCTAAAATTCAGAGGATTTAAAACTCTTATTAACTAAGACATGTGAAATGACAGACTTCCTTCAATGAGAAAACATTGCAATGGAGCTTAGCTTCCTTTATTCACACCATAGCTGCCTTGATTAGCCAAATTTGCCACCCTCTCTTTCAAGTGCATGGCCACCATATAAGACTCTGCTTCACACCTTCACACACTTGATCTCAATGTGTCACCTCATTCACCACTCCTGTCTCGTCCTGGCCTGTAAACACTACAGCTTGACAACAGTTGCCAGGTCTATTACAGTAATCAGGAAAGCAGGCTTACACTAAAACTATACTTGATAAAGTAAGAAAGAAATTGAGCTATCTTAAACCAAATTAAAGCATGCAAAAATGCCTTATCTGGTTAACAAAGCATTTAGTTACATTTAATGTTACATTTTATTTATTTATTTTTTGCTGTAGAATGCTATAAATCCAAAGCACCAATGCATTTGTCTGGTATATGCCTACTAAGACTAACATTGGAATTTTGCCATACATTTCCATTGTAAATCAGAGAAAAGAGCCCCTCAGATTAATTTATTCTTGAGGACACATGGATACTGCTGCCCCTTCCCTGTCCTCGGGCCCACCCTTTGGGCATATTAAAGCCTGCATTATTACATCAGGGTCAGGATTTTGTTCCTTCCAAAGCTCAACATCCTTAGGAAATTCAAATAGGACCAATACAATTTGTTTGTCACAGAATTACTCAATTTACGTCCGGCCTAAAACTGTAAAGTTACACACTGATTTTAATTTCTAATTATGTCCTATTATCTAGGCATTCTAAATATTAACCAAAAAACCTTCTTTGGTGCATTATTTGTCACAGAAACAAAGTGTAGTCTTGTTTGACAACATTACATTATCTCACTCACCGACCCCCATTGTCTATTAGAACTTCTGGATTAGCCTACATTGGCCTACACATAACCTTAACCTACACAACCTTACCCCAGCTGTCCCTGTTCTTAACACTTCACTCAGTGGCCTACATATTTACCTCAGCTTCCCCTCTCGTGGAGATGTATTTGTTCACTGACCGGGCAGAAAGTTTACTGTTTGGCATTCTGACTAAGCCCAAACTGGCCTGCTTGGTGAGGTGGAGGATGGGTTTTGAGGACAGTTGGCCATGAGGAGCAGCGTGCTGGAGAGGCTTTGTCTTACGTTTCCATTACAATCAAGCCAGCTGAGAGGGCCACGAGGGAGGAGGGGAGCTGCTGCTGTACTTTTCCGCTATTCCCTCCTCCGCTATCCCCCCTGCTTTTCTCATCTCTGTGGACATTCTTCCTATTTTTTCCCTCTACCCACACCCTCCTTTGAGAGTATTTACTCTTTCTCTCTCCCTCTCTCTCTCTCTCTCTCTCTCTCTCTTTCTCTCTCTATCATTTTAACTGGTTGTATTCACTTTAGCTAGCTTTTCATTTGATATACTGTATGCTTAAACTGATTGCTTGATTGGGGAGGAGCCCATTGTTTGCTGTATTCTTGTTTTTCTCCATTTTCCACTGCCATCCCACCCTTGTTTTTGCAAACGTGCAGATTTCAGCCATAATGCTGGTTGTGTTATTTGCTCACTGATAATGTAATGAGACGTTCCTCCTTTCCCGTAGACGGCTCCTCTGTGTTACATTAAAAAAATGGATGGTGAATTACATTAACTGGTGCAACTGGCTGCAACCGAGAACGATCAGAGAATGATCACATGATAAAAATGTGTGATGTATTGGTACTATGTCATAACAGGATTTTTTTTAATCTGACTAGAGAACAGTTGTCTATTTGTGTAGCTCTCTTTTGACTACAATGTTCTGATTAGTCCTTGATCACATTAGCATTTTCCTTGTTTCCCTTTCTGTTCCTGTTTCGCTGTTTGTCACCATGTCCATGGGAACATCTCCCAACGCTTAAAATACAATATGCAGCTAAATCAGCCACAGCTACCATTTTGTTTATAGTTCTAACAGGATGTTACACTCAGGTCAGTGGTAAATGAAACACTAAGTTAGCTTTACTATGTCTCTGTAACAGCTATGATTTTATGGGACTATTGACTCATTCAAAGCAAACCCATTGTTTAGCTGACATTTGCGGCAACAATTAATCTGATCAAATCAATAAGAGATAAGCAGTCACCATTGATACATCAAAATATGTACAAACATGATGTGTGACCTATTGATTGTCTCATCTAAAATGAATGACCACATTCAATGCACTTTCCCTGCTACAAGAGGGTTCCTTTCATATGTTTTGATTAGCATATGACAAATAGCAGAAGATTGCCATGCAACAACTGCCATCCCTTCACAATGACACTAAATGTTTTTTTCCCTCATACATTGTAATTAATCTGTTCAAAATCAATAATGCAAAACAATTGGCCTTGTTTGTATTGCTTGAAGATTAAAAACCAATACTGACCTTAGGTTGTAACTGGTATACAGTACATGGCCTTCTTATTCAGATACAAGCACACTGACTTATTTATAAACTGCTTAAAATCCTTGGGCACTTTTTAACAATTGTTTATGTTTATGCTGTTTTTTTTTTTAAAAAACTCCTCAAAATCTGTGTGCAATGCTTTAGTATTTTGGAATATGTGATAGATATGCTCAAAACTGTGCATGCAAAACACTACTTCACAAACTATGAATTTGGGTCAAACCTATTGTTTTGATCATTGGTCTCTCTGCTTATTCCTGATATAGGTAGCAGCTCTTACAGTGATTATTTTTTTACTTTTTATTTGGTTACACATGGGTGCTTCAAGTACAGTGTAATTAACAACGAAACTAACACTTCTGTGATTGGTACTCTGCTTTCTGGAGTGGAAGTCCCTATCAGTTCATTTTAATTTAATGCTTAACTAGATGAACCAACAACCTTAATATGACAATATTAGCATTTGGCTGGCATTGATGATTGCCAGAGGAAATTAACACAGCCCTGTAGGTGCACCCATGTAACTGGTAAAACAGTCAAGCAGCAACTAAGAGGTTGAAAGAGATTTCACAGAGAATCAATCAAACTTGACAGAGTCAAAATAAATCCTGTCTTTGAAGTGGTATCAAATGTTTTACATTTGTGTTTACCAGAGCCTTCTGTCCTCAGCCTTTGGGCATCACCAGAGGGAACCACAAAAGCATACATTGGAGAATTGACACACTATCCAGAGTTTAGGTAATTGCAGAGAAATTGGAGGAAAGGGTCCTTCGTGTCCATTATAAACAAGCTTAGGCCACAACTAAATTTAGCCAGCATTATGGAACCTTGAGTCCCTGACCTCCTCTAGTGCTATTGATCCTCACAGAGCTTTACCCCCCCACCCCCCCACCCCCACCACCACACACGCACAAACACAAAACACATCCCTCCCCTTGCCACACCGCACCCTCCCCCACCCATTCGAGAATACCAGAGAGAAGGGACTTCCTGCTTGGGAGAGTGACGAGTTGAGAGGAACAGCAGAAAGGGAATGCTGAATGCCCCTGACGGAGATAAACTTCCCCCCACCCTGAAACAAAAACACTGCCATGGGCTGGCCGCTCAATAGGATTATCATGGAGGTGGAGCCCGATACAGTAACCTTTTCAGGATTTCTCAATCAGTCATCTTCAATCCTCCACAGAACACAATGGAATTTTCACCTCTTCCCACAGGGTCAAATTCAGTCTCGGGTCACAATGCAGTGACATCTTTACAAATGTCACATACACAACTCAATTCAGCAACAGCAAACATTGCTACTCTCAAGGAATCACCACTATTTTTGGCTGTATTTATGAAGTTTATACAATACACATGGGGCCTTTGACCTGATTTGGTGTAAAATATAGCGACCTAATCATAGCAGACATTCTTCAACTCAGATGTACTTAAATTCCGTTTTCTTAATTGATGTATTGTTCCCTCAAGAGTATCAGAATCATGCATGCTTTGAATACCACCCCTTGAAGTTCAGTGCATACAACACAGCAATTGCCACTGATAAGCACATGTGTCCTAGGAAATATATTTGCACAGCATATGCATACAGTTCTTTTGAAAATGTGTCAAATACTCTGATATATGTAGGCCTAAATAAGGTATTTTTCAAGGTATGCTCTTAAATATATCAGGTATTTAAGGTATGTTCTTAAACATACCATAACAGTTTTTAGGTTATTGAGTAGTCATATCTAAACTGACAAAAACAGGATTCCTTTAAACTAACGTGTCCTTCATACATCATTCTTTCAGGCTTTGTATTCAATACCTCAGACAGCAGTAGGTACAGTAGTTTACAGAACCAGAAGTTCAAAACTGGTGGACTGGTGGACTCAGGCTTGAGGGATTGAGACAAAAATGCTGAGCATGAGCTACAGTGGCACCAGAGGGGGTGGGCCAGCAGGCGAGATCTTAACCAGATCTGGTCAGTTCAGCTAGCTATTGACCCCCTCTATCACATGAACCATCCAGCTAGCTTTGCCAGCACACAAAACCTTTTCCAGATGGGCCAGAGAGACACATACCACAGATCACCCACAAACTCACCAACACTAAAGCCAATGGAGGAAGGCCTACATGGTGTTTTTTTTTTAACATTATTCTGCAGCTTTGCTCTATATGTGCACAATTAGACTGCACATGAAAGACTGTTTTGTATCTGATTAAGATAAAGAAAAAAACATCCTCCATTTTGCATAGTTCATAAAATGTAAATTAATTTACCGGCACAATGTGTGTAGATCTCTCTAGATTTGAAAATAAAAATGCATGACCAATCCTAAAAAATAACAACTAAAGTTGTATATAAAATATATGATTTAAGGAGTGAAATTCCAGACCATTCATAGAAAATAGTAATGTCATAAGGCTCTCATATTCAGTAAATGCCTCCTTTTTAAATTGTAAAAAGAGTCATCATGTTTGCCTCATGCAACTGTATCTTGTCAGTCAAGCAGCCAAATATCCAGAATTTCCAGCTACAATCTACAATGTCTACAATCAACAATGACTACATCTACTTCATATCTAGCTTCATATCAACTCTATGAATTGCTGTGTACAGTATGTATCATGCCAGACCTACATTACAGATACAGATGCATGAACATCAGACTTTGCTAGATCTGTCCCTCATGTATCTGTGCTAGCTACCACTAGCCATGGCTCTCAGCTGCCATTAAGAAAGAAAAAAAAACAGCTCATCATGTTCTACCATTTTCCCCATTCTTGTTATTACTTGCCCACCCCATCATCAAATCCATGTCTTACCTTCCCACGCATCCATTTCATGCTTCTCCTGGTCTGCCAGGCAGCCATTCACTCAAGCATTCTCCTTAGGAACAGCTTGGGCCTCATGACTGTCCTCTTTCTCCTCCTTGCCTTGCAGTCCTCTCCTCCACCTCCAGTGCTTGGCTCTCACTGAGCTTCCTCTCAGCTCGGCCGCTGGTCAGTTTACAGCCTGGTCACATGACCCTAGAGTTCAAGCCCTGGGGTCACGGCTTGGCTCTAGGTCCAATGGCAGTGAAGGAAGGGGAGGGGGGTTTCTGCGTGGAAGTGATAGCCCTATTTTTCTGTGTGGCTAAACAATGCAGCCTCTGCTAATACTAGTCCTCTCTCCCTCTCTCTCTCTCTTTCTGTCTCTCTCTCTCTCTCTCTCTCTCTCTCTCTCTGTGCTTCTCTCCCAAAGTGTCCTTAAAGACATAGGAACAAATTCAGAGAGTGAGATAGGACCAAGAAGATACTAGGTGTGGTGTGGATCATCTCCATCCTTCCAATTTGCCAATTCAGGTTAAAACCTGTTAAACATGTCTGTGTATTAGAAATGGGCTTAAGGTTGTTGGGGAGGCAGGTTATTTGAGATACTCGTTTGGCTAAACTAACAGCCCTCGCATATTCAAATTAGATTCATTATTTGATCAATTTAATGACTGTGTTCAAGCACTATGTTTTTGGAGGTTTCAGATCAACTACCAGTGAGCTCTGTCTGTCTTTTCCAACCACAACACTTTCAACAGTCACTTTTACTATTCTTTGACCAATGAAAAAGACAAATGTCCGCCTACACTCTTGTCCTCACACAAGACTCTCCAAGGACTCTCTTCTAAAAACTGTTGCATCTACAGATTGCTCCCAATCCCAAAGCCCCCACCCCCGACCAATCTAAACCAGTCGTGCTCCGTGGTGGCCGCTAGAGCACCTTCCATGTGAGTTCTACAGTTCCATGGCCGAGGGTCCCCTCCCACTGACACTGCCCCCATACTCACTAATGACCACCCCCTAGTAAGTCACACATAAGAGGCTTTTCACATTCAAATGTAACAGGGGAGTCAGGCAGGGGGGAAGGGAGAGGTAGTGTGTGTGAGTGTGTGTGTGTGTGGGGGGGGGGGTAGAGAAAGGTGATGGACTTTGTCATGTAGAACTACGTTTTGAAGGGTTTGCTTAAAAGGTAAAAAAAAAAAAAAAGCTCAGTATGCACTTCATTTACATTCCAGTCTACCATGGTTTTATCCAGACTTAGCACTCATTAGTTTTTTTTTTTTTAAAGAGAATATTAGTTTTTTTTTCTTTAATGTTTAGTTGGACCCCCCTTCCTTCCAATGGCAAATCAAATAGATGAACAGTACTCTTTTTCCTTACCTGAGTGTTTTGGTTTTAAGATTTGTCAGATCTGTTAGCTGTACAAAATATCCTTCTCAATTACTCAAACAAAATTCATTAGTTGTTAGACTTTGATTAACATCAAGAATAATGCTAAACTTGATTGTACAAATATAAAATAGATTATCTAAGAAATAAAAATATTTAATGTGTGCAAAGATAACTTTTAGCCTTGTGTTTCCAGAGACTCTGACTTTGTCAATGTCACCCCAGGCTAAGGTGGTTTATGTGTGGGAACTTGTTTAAGCTCTTTGACAATGACATTGTTGACCTGAACGTTGAAACAAAGCATTCTTTTAAGTTTTGGTATACAAAATTAAGCCACTTTTAACTTTTGTTTTATGCTCATGTAGAAATTATAACCGACTCAGTCTTTAAATTCATTTAAAACATTAAGTTATTTGCAATTCTAAAATTGATGGAATTAAGACACTTCAACTGTTTGCAAATTCAATGTCACTAATCTAAATAATTGCCAAGACAGAAGCCATTTACACTAATAGCAACAAGCCACCTAATTTCTTGTTGATGTCATTAAGTCTTTGTAGCCAAGTTTCCTCTCTGTTAAGGCAAAAGAGAAAGCTCTAACATCTTCTGTTACTGTAACTGTATTATGTTTGCTGTTTTGACACATCTATGGATGATAACAGGTGAAGTTTACAAACTGAAGCAACCTTATGGACCCCTTAGATTAGTTACCATAATTGCTACCTTTTGTAAGCGGGGTCTGCCATCTGTTGCAATTCACGTCTCCTCATGCCAAACCACACACCTAATTACATTTCAGTAGTATGTTATTTTGGTGCTCTGTCCATTCCTCTCAATCATACAAGAGATCAATTAAAAAACATTGTAAATTGAGATATTTACATGTTTCCCCTATCCATAAACTCTTTCGTCATTAGTTTCTGTTAAGAAACCAACACCCAATGAATGTGTCTGTCAGTGTAATATTCCTTGACTACATTTTTTCTATGTGAGATGTCATGTGTGTTAGCGTACTTCCAAGTTCTCTGCATATGATTTTTCATTTATATTTCGTAACTGTCAGATACAATTAAAATATTTTACCTCCTTTATCTTTTGAGATGAAATTTTCCATAACAGAATGGCTTTACAATGATCATCATGCTATAAAATGGGTGCCCTCACATATTGACTTTAAGCTGAACTTGATTATAGCCTACATATATCACCAGAAATGAGCAGTTGCCATAACCAGTACCACTGTATTTCAGTTTGAACCCACGAGGGATACAAGGGACATGACCTCCAGTGTCATTCTTAATAAGTGATCAAACTAGATGAGCATAGATTAGCCTGTGGGGAGCCACCATATGTCATCCTTGACCTTGGCATACAACCTTCCCTAACCTATCCCCGTTTGAGGCAGATTTTTTTTTTCTTTTAAGCCTCAAGGTCAGAGTAAGCACAGACCCTTTTTCT
Source organism: Sardinella tawilis (assembly GCA_030264315.1). Classification (NCBI taxonomy): domain Eukaryota; kingdom Metazoa; phylum Chordata; class Actinopteri; order Clupeiformes; family Clupeidae; genus Sardinella; species Sardinella tawilis. Next base: position 13,135,523 of record JASCQY010000293.1, on the reverse strand, counting down.
AGTTATATGCTGCAGATAAAATAGCTGCCAGTAGCTCACTACAGAAGAGATCCAAAGATGGGGTCATGAAGGGGTTATGTTTGGATGTCTATTGCTCAAACAATCCCATGTTTGTCAATCTGTGAATCAATAGTTGTCATAAGAGATGCTCTGAGTAACTGTGAATTATAGGAGATGGCCACATCTCCATTTTTTCTTCTTTTACTTCATCTAATGTGTAATTGGGTTGTCCTGAATGAGCTTTTCTATTTTGCTCACAGAAGTCATATCTACAAATGAGCTGTCACAAGACTGAGTCAGCAGTTATTGGATGAAAATGGGACAGGAACATCAAAGGAGTATATACAGTAGTGAGGTAACTTTTCATTAAAAAAATCTTCTTAGTTGTGAGAAGCTCTGGAAGTTTTTTTTTTTGGCTGGAAAGCAAGAAATTTGGGCCAAATAAGTATGAAACAAGTATGAAAAAATTCAACTTTTCATGATCCTGCATTTCACATTGTCACATAATCACATTGATTAGGTCACATTTCTTCTGATGATAAACATTCCAGAAGATTTCAAAATGGCTCAGATCCCGTTTAGCAGTGGTAGTAGACTGAGAGGGAGAGTTTGTAGCCAATCAATCAATCCTATAACTCAAACATAATGTTACATTTTATGTTAAAACAAATTCACATACAATGCATATCAACTCTTCCAATGCTGACCCCTGTAATTTGCTCTCTATACCACTAGAGGGAGACAACACACAAATATGTCAGAGCTGCTCTGACATGTTTGACTTTGTTGCAGTGGCATGCTGTAACGGAATCAAAAGGTTAAATTGTTTCAAACTTGAGCTGGTTTTACTATAATTATCTTGTGGTTGTAAGTTACTGTGTTGTGTGCTCTTTGAAGTTCTATTGCCTGTCAGAATGCTGGCTGTTTGTAATGGATAGGCACCACATAAATAAACACCAGGATGAGTCAACACTAGCTTATGTGTCATTCCCACTGAGTATCGGTTGAAACTCAGCCTAATAAAAGAAACTGAAATGATAATACCTGAATCAAGAACAGGTGACATTGGTATATTAACAAAGGAGGTGGTATGATAAAATTAATGAATAAAGCATATAGAAGGAGTTCAGCCAGTAACAAAACAAAGATCTTTATAGCTGTGCTCCCCCGTTCCTTCTCTCTCTTTCAGCCCCTCTATGTCAGTCTCTCATCTTATCATCACCTCAGTGGCTAATTTGCAGTCACCCTAGTCAAGGCATGCGGGCGTGGATGATAGCCTCAATTCTACACCTCCCCAAAACTTAGCTAAAGCCGCAGGACACTCGCATAAATCACTCAGTGTGCTGGATTCAAGAATTGCAGGCTCACCCTGCTCCTCCCCTTTGCACCATAGACTCAAAGCACCTGGACTGACTTCACTGCAACTCACCTGCAATTAGGGCCTCTGCAAATTCTGAAAGATCCAAACAACAAATTGTAAAAGAATAACGTATTTGTTTCAAGCCAAATCACAAGGTCATTTATGTTCATGCACAGTTCGTGTGTAGAGACAAATGTAGAAAATGTGGGCAAAATAAAAAAGCAAAGTGCAATAAAAGAACATAAATGGTGATTTAATTAATTAAATATGAATTAATTTGTATGCTATAAGAATGTAGTAGCTAGTATGCCTATTGGTGTAGAATTCAATCATAAGCACATGAAAAAAAGGACTATTTGGGGGGGGGGCACAAGATCTCCAGTTTGGTCTATTTGGGTCTGGCTGTTTTGTCTATGCTGCAAAGCTAGTAAATGTTTCCCAAAGCTCTTCCACTTGACCGGAGTTAGGTAACGCTCTGTCAGAGGGCTACAATTCCTCTCTCTTATCATAAACGCCTCAAGGTGCAGTTTGTATTTCACTTGATGTTCGGTAAGTATTTATGGCGTTCCCAGGTGTCTATATAAGATTTGCTTGCAGATGCAGAGCCTGGCTGGAACCTTAGTTTGTCATGAAGCATACAGAAATTCTTCAGATGTATTTTTTTAGGCCTTCCTTGTGCTTTAATTATTGCAGTGGTTATATTTCATTTGTCAAAGATAAGCACAGAAAGCAAATAGCTATATTTTCATTTTTAATGGTTCTGATGAGTTTGGAAAAGAGTCAATTCCACAGTGAGAGTGTCTATAAAATATTTAACTTTATTTAAAATATTTAATCGACACACATACACACACACACACATACAGACACACGTACACACACACACACACACACACAAAATGCCACACATTTTGTCCACATGGCATTCCATCACACGTCTTTGATACATCATTAAATTAGTCAGCAGTGTTTCTTTAGCTCGCTCACTGACTTTTTAAGATCATTAAAATGAGAAATTCTTTCACCGAGGTCAAAGACTAAGCTCTCACCCTCTCTCTCTTGTGACCTCAATCTAACCACCCACTCCATTCCCTCAATCTCTCTCCCTCTCTCTCTTTCTCTCTCCCTCCTCTCTTTCTCTTACTGCCTTTCCAGAGCCGTTTCTCCTCTTCCTGCCTCTCCTCCTCTTCCGTCCAGCGCTTCTCTTCTTGCTCCAGAACTGTCAGATCACATTAGTGCATTTCACGCTCTTTGCCTGCGGAAATAACAGCCATGAACCTCGCCGCACAGCACGATTCTCCTGCTCCAGTTAGCTCCTCACTAAATACCAACATTATTTTATTCATGATGTGGCCCTTACTCATTCAACATGCCTCGGTAAAGGCCAAACTGCAGCACAGAGATGTGTATGTACGTTGGTATGGTGGGTTCAGCTCTGTGCAAAAGCTTTTGTCGATCAGCATCCTTTATTAATAAATGCACTCACATTACAGGGATCCATAGGTCAGGTGGATGCTAATGTGTCTCAACAAAGCATTAGCTCTGTGGTTGTGATCTACTCTCTTATGTGGGGCAGATTATTCAGCTAATGCTTGTGCATTTATGTATCTAGCTGTGGCAATTCTGTATTTTGGATAGGTAATAGGTAATAAAAGAAATATTTGACAAATATTTAGAGGTGAAAGACCACATACTGTCAATAAATGATAATATTAAAGTTGACTCCCATACCTTTCTTTTCAAGGATAACCAAATTTGCAAAGTGACACTACAATTTCTGGGTGACACATGAATGAAATCAGCCATATATTTGTCGTGTTGTAAACTGTGTTGATGGTGTCAAAACATTTTTAGGTTAGGATAACACAGCACACAAACAGCACTGTTTTAATGCATTTCATATTTAGTTTTATACTGTGTTGATGACTATGTTCATGTTATACACCTATGCACATTCTGTGTTAGAATTACATTTTAAAACCAACATTTTCACAAATATTAGTGACAATCAACAGTGTTGCTTCATAAGCACCTGAGGGAAGTCTACATTTAATGCTGAGTTCAGTTAGCAGACTGGATAGCAGTGTAGAATCTTCAACACAATGAATGAAATCATGAATGTATAGTATACATGTACTGTATATTGTTTTATTATTGCTTATGCATTATTACTGTTACAACATACAAAGAAATAGACCTGTTTGTACGATGTTTAGACTTCCTTTACCAATCTGTCCCTCTGGCTCACTGTCATTCAAAAGAATAGGTGACAACTGTATGTCAGATCCAGCTCGCCCCTGTGATTTTGAACTAATGACAGGTTTCATATACTCTTGGAAGGGGGGGGGGGGACTAATGACACAATCTGCCACCCCCAACCCCACAAAAAAAGTGTCTCTGGGTGACCCCCGGCAGCAGGAACTGGCAGGAGCCTTGGCCTGTCATTAACATCCACAGACGTCCTGTAATCAGGGGGGCAGGAACTAGGCTGGGTCTCCATGGCAGAGCCGGTTTGTGGAGGGAATGTTTCGGTTCCCACCATGTCAGCAGCACTATGGCCATTCTAGCCAATACTCACACTGAAACCAATGGTATTGCCAAAGCAGTCAGTTCAGATGCAGTATTATCCACTCAGACTTAAGGGTGAAATTATATCAATGACGTGAGATTACTAACTACAATTTAGAGTATGGTGACCATTGTTTCTTTTTTCGTTTTGTCATAGTCACTATTTATTGTCTTTATTTTTAAAATTATGTTATCGTTATAATGGCTAGGGTGTAACAGTGTGTGGGTGCACAGCTGAATCATTTTCCAAACTTGCCAGTGCATGAATTGTAGGATGTTTACAATACATCATGGGAATTCTACTTTATATCAATTCCAAAGCATGTATTATTTAAAACATACAAAAATCACATTCTTGTGGTAATTACACTGACCTTTGTTGGCACTTGACACTTCAAAAGTTTAAGATGATGTAAAAATAAAGACATTGTAGTTTAAATTTAAATTACACATTACCCATGCATTCGGATTAGGGAACATTTTGCATAGAGGAAGGAATTAATACCTTAAATAACATCCTAGTTTGAATTCAGTCTTACCTTGTTGAGCAGGCTTTATTGTGTGTGTTTACTAAACAGTGAGTCCTGCATTGTATATTGAACCAAATCATAAGTTGGCTTTATCTGTAATTTATTTGTACTCTATGACTTCAAGATAATGGAGTCAAAATCATTCCAGGTTGTTATAGTACAGAACAGTATACCCAGTAGACAGATGTGCCATTGAGTATTCCTGAATACACTATTTTCTAAAACATTTCTCAATACCTGTGCAGGAATGAAGCTGCTCGGAATAGGAGACAGAGACACAGTGACCCACCCACATCTCATTCCAACGACAGACAAGCACGTAGACTGGAAAGAATGTGTCATGAAAAACAACATACGGTAATCTATGAAGATTATATCATGCTGATAATCACACATGTCTGGAGTATATGCTGATGGAGGCTACCTGACTAGAAATGATACATTTCAGTTGAACTGGTCACGAGTAGTATCTAAAAGTATTAAGTGTTAAAGTTTTATAGCTCTTGCTACAGTTCCAACCTGGAAATTTTGATCTTCTACAGGGTTAAATACTCACATACAGTAGCCAGCAGTGACCATCCAGCTGGAAGATTAACAATTCAAAGACACTTGTTTTGTAGGCCTATAATTATTGTAAGCCATCAGTTTGATATGATATGAATGACAGTTCTGATTACTGTTTTATCTTATTTTCACTTACCATGAATTGTTGCACAAAAATAGTTGAATTAATAGAAATGCTTTTGGAAAGAACTCATGGTCGATAATCAAACTGACTTGTCCATTTTGTAAAGCATTATCTAGTGTTAATGCCTAAGTTTTTTATTTGCATTCAAAAAACATGAATGTCACACTATGGGCCCTAACTTTGATGAATAAATGTGTCATGTGCTTGGCATCTGGGATCACTGTGAAGACGCAACAATCTTTTTGACTAGGATCTTGCTCGTAGTATTCAATTTTGCCTTGATATTATGTTAGTTTGAATTCAACTCTGCAGTTTTCAGTTTCAACTTTGTATGATACCTCCAATTAGAATTCCGGCTGTGTATGTCTTGTGTTAAGAAAGTTTGAAAGGCTGTACAAGCCCTCTCGGTTCCCTGGCCTGATACTCAGGATGGCATGCCTGAACCTGCAGGGTTTGATAGCATAATCCTGACAGCTGTTCACTCAGGTATGCCTTTTAGAACAGGTATGTGGCACTTACGTTTGTTCAGTATGCATTCCCCTGCACTTGGGAGCCCCACGTGGCAGTAGCCTGAGCAGGGTGTGTCCACTTAACCACTTCAAAGCAAACTGCTACAGTATGTATTTTATTAAAGGAGCCCTCTTGGCAGTAAAGGCTTAAATATTGTGGGAAACCCAAGAAGGGTGTGTTTGCATGAGAATTGTTATGTGTGGCATTAGGGCTGAAATTTTAGATAGAACTGATTTTATGGTTTACTGCTTGCTCGTGGTCTTCAATTGAGTTTCATGGTTGATAAAACAGAATTTTTTTAAACTATAATTTTTACCCAATGATATGGCTTTTGTGAGTGGAAACCAATCCAAACCCACCTTCTTAAGGTGAAACAAATGTTTCAATATGCCATCACAATGTCAAACGTTTAAGTATGTCAATATGTGAGAATAATCCTTGAATAATCTTAAATCTCATATAGTTTTAGCTGTAGTAATGTTACTGTTGATTGGATGGTAGAGACGACATAGAGTTGGGGGGGGGGGGGTGCATGATGTAAACAAGGTCAGCAGTCCCCCACCCCCATCCTCCACTCACCCCACCCCCACATTCCCCTCCCTAACCTAACCCTCATGGTCCAGCCCTTGGGCATTGTTTGACCCCCTTACATATATTAATCCCAAGGCTACAATCCTGTCCTCTGGGTGGTCATAGGCTATGACAACCTTGCACACTGTCCACCCAATGTACCAGGAATAGCTCAGCCTTACAAGGCAGAAATGCTAGGATAAGGGGGAAAGGGGGGGGGGTGTGCTGGGGCACATCTGTTTAGTTCTGTGGGCTAAGAATTAGACTCAATATGTCAAATGAAATTACATCAGCGATAAGGGTGGCCAAGTGCTGTCCTGCTTAGTGATGTAAGTACATCACAGAAGTGCGTTTTCACATCCGTTTGCATGGCTTTGTTCATTTCCGAGGCGTCCTCCTCTCTCCATCTGTGAGCTCCGTGTTTTCATGTAATTTCATGAACTAAATGAAAATATGGGAAGGGGGAATGAACAGAGGTGCTGTAAGGAGGAAAGAAATGATGAGTCGAGGATTAAAAATGGATACCAACAGCTCCTGCTGTGTCCCTCCCATGCAGCTTGACAAGAATCCTCCAAGAGGCAGAGAGACTTTGCTGATGGAGAACCTGTGCTGCTGTGGCAAACACGCACCAGATAATTTAAATAAAAATAACACATCAGCAAAGTCTAGCACTTCAAACTTTCTTATCACAGTTTTGCCAGACTATTTCTGTTTTGTGTGAGAGAAACAGAGAGGGGGAGGGAAAGAGAGTGAAAAAAAGAGAGAAAACTTCTGCGGACTGGGGTTCAAAAACATTTCATGCATAAATAGAAGCTGAAAGATTCAAATTGAGACCAGAAAGAACAAACAAAACATCTTATATTACAACTTCTCTCACCACATAGGAGGTTTTTTTATTTGTTTTGTTTTCAGCACTCTTTTTTTCTCTCTCTCTCTCTCTCTCTAGACAAACTCTTTTGGGAGTTCTTCGCTCAGACGCACATATAGGTTACCTAGTAACCCAGTGTCCCATCCTCAAACATTTCTCACGCAAGCCAGAAGAGGAAATGGAGAAGGTGGAGTGGAGTTGCGGAGGAGAAAGCCATGAGGGAGTCTCTTTCACAGACCCCCATTGCAAGCTAAATATATCCTTCTTCCTGTGCCGTGTGCCGGGCTTCCCCAAACGGGGTAAATAATTTAGGCAGTGCTAAATGGGAGAGAGGAACCCTTATAATCTTGCTCGACGATGGGGCTTCTGCATTCAGCCATAACATGTTGCCTCAGACATTTGAGTGAATGCCCTTCAAGTGTTAACCACTTTTCCAACATCTAATTAGCACATCAAAGGACTGTAAAGGCAGACGAAGGAAAAAAAGCTTTCATTTTGTTGTTTGGCCTGCTTTCCGTCTGTTTTTAATGAACCACTGAGGGACTGAATCCAGGGAAAAAAAGTATAAAAAATGCATCAGTAGGGAAGTAGGATAAATCCATACATTCATGGGGCTAGATGGACACCCTGAAGTCATAACGCTGCTCCAGTTCTTCCAATAATATGGCAAAGAATTACTGCCGTGTCTCATCATAATTATTCTTCCTCACAGTTTGAGCGGCTACCATCAGATAACTCCTGGAATGCCCTGCAGAGACCCACACCGACTTAGACTTTCGAGCAGTACGAGCTCGTGTATTATTTGTCTCGCGCCATCTTCAAAGACTTGCGGATCATGGATGATACTGAATGCGTGACCATAAATACTGCAGTGAGTGTCTGGGGTCCATCTGGTAATCATCTCTTTGTGTTTCACCTTGAGACATGTTTGAGTCATCAGTGAGTAAAATGTAATGACTAAAAGTCTAAAGGGCCCTTACTCAAATTCAAGGAGAATTACACAGATGCTATTCTATTCGTTCCAGATAGAGACCATGAGAGAGTATAATAAAAAAAAGAAGAAGAACAGAGAAGGAGAACTGAAAGAAAGAGAAAGACTGAGTCAGTGTGTGGGATAGGAAAAGAATACATGGATGATGACTGGCTCAGTTTAGGGCATGTCCAGACAGACACCTGCCTGCCATCTGCACTGTTTTTGTTTGGTCTAGCACCTCTGAACATCCCATGTTGCATTGCAGGAGGATCTGTGTTGCAGGTTGAGGGGCCATCACTCTCCATTATAGTCGGACACTAAGGGGGTCCCGTAACCCCAGCTAACCCCATACCAGTGGACCACCACACATCAGCCGAGTGGAAAGCCCCCCGTTGACACCCAACACCAGCGACTTCAGGTCCACATTTCCAGAGTTCAAAGAGTTCGAGCTCAAGACACCAGCCCAGGAGATCAAAGGTTTGCACTATGGCACCCAATTCTACAATCTGCTCCCCATCAAATAGTCTTTTCAACACTCTAGAGTCAGTTTACTGCTATGAGTCAAACAACCCTTGTGATGATTCCTTTCGCTGTCCAGACAGGGTTTGCACAGAGATGGTGGACAGAAAGAGGAACTGTGAGAAGAAGTCTGAACACAGACAAATGTGAAAATATTTCCTCCTTGTTGCCAGGAAATTTCAGGTGAAGTTTAGCCTGATGATGGAAAATGAAGCACTGAATGGCTATTACATTATACTGAAACGTCAGCACGTCTTATAGCATCTCAATTGTCGCATGTATAGAGAGCAGTCTTTCAACCAGTCCAGAAATCTTTACCATTTGGATGAGGAATTTCCATCTAAAAAAACACCATGTTAAACCACTTTTTAATGGCTTCCTCTGCCAGAGCCATCCCTCCCCCTCTTTCATTGCATTGCCATACATACGGATGTGGATATGACACACACAAAGGATGGAAAATATACTTCAAAGGGGACTTCTGTTTAATCTCTCCCTGCTCCTCCCTAAATCCACATTCATGATTATAATAAGATCCCACTGCATTTCCTCCTGTTTGAAGGTGCAGTGCCAGGGATAGAAGAAATACAATGTTTTCTCATTCTGTTCACAAATGCAGTCTGGGAAATTCTCCCCCACACAAATACCTACCC
>JASCQY010000293.1:13105308-13115998 GCA_030264315.1 Sardinella tawilis | reverse complement strand
CACAAACACACACACACACACACACACACACACACACACACACACACACACACACACACACACACACACACACTAAACAGTCATTTCCTTATCAGAGAACTACACACATATGAAGCATCATTAAGCAGTGTGATCAAACAAAGCACAACAAATCTGTGAGCTTTTCCACTCTGTTTATAGTGAGTATTGATTTCTTTGGAGATATTGTTTCATGGGGGTCCCCTCACATATTTTTTTTTTTTTATTTTGGGGGTGGGGGGGTTAGGGGTGAAGAAGCCTTTCCCCCTCCTCCCCCTGCCCACGCTACCTGTATTTGAATAGACACCAGACAGTGATTCATCCTTCTGTCACTGGCACTCCCCTGGACAATAAGAATCCCCAGTCTCCTGCCAGCAAACACAAAGCTTATAATACTACCCTGTGTGTGTGTGTGTGTGTGTGTGTGTGTGAGTGTGTTGGGGGGGGGCAAGATCAGTGGACCACGGCTCTGTGCAGGGGGGATGGGAAAAAAAGGACAGGATGTGAGTGTGTCCCTCTGTGTGTGGTGTGTGTGTCTGTGTGAGTGTGTAAGAGGGTCGTACTGCACAGGAAATGAGTGCCTTTGATGAGAAGCTGTGCCAGAGTGGTGTTCTCTCAAAAAAAGGAGGTGGTGGTGGGGGGGTGTTGTCCCTTACCCATGTCCACAGTGTGTACAGCCCAGCTCCTGGGCCCTGTCATCTACCCAAAGCCATAAAATGTTGTTTGGGTTTGGGAACATCACCTCAGTCTGTTATCCTCTCCACCCCCAACCCCAAGCCCAGCCCCTCCCCCCCCATCACTCTAGTCGTCACACTCTCAGGCCAGACATATAAGCACCCCTTCCCAAATCCCATCTTCTGTCCTAATTTAGACTTCATGGAATCCTGTTAAGAACCATCCCCCCATCATTCTTGATTTGATTGAATGGTGAAGAGTGTGTGTGTGTGTGTGTGTGGGGGGGGTGATGTCTGTGGACTGACCACTCTGGTGAGATTTCCATTCATGGTCCTCTGAAGTTCTGTGTTTGGATGACTGGTTGAGTATCTCTGATGAGTTTGTTGGGGGGCAGTTCCTCTGTCTTTGTGCTAGTGGTGTAGCGTGACGTGGTGTGGTGTGGTATGTCGTCCGGGACTTACTCATCAGCCCAGGTCAGGGATAAAACCGTGAGAACCAGGAAGTGTGCCGAGGGGGGTGGGGGGGGGGGCTGTTTGGTTTTGTTTCATTTCACTGACACCAGTGCCTCATCTGACCTCTCGTCTATTTACCTGACGAACAGGTATGAAAAGCAAGGTGTGTGTGTGTGTGTGTGTTAGTGGTGCTATTTCCCAGCCTTTTATGGGAACTGTCTGCGCTTTTAAAAGCAGCAGCAACCCTGGAGACACACCACCAATAACAGGGATGAGTCCAAGAAGAGCAACCAAGACTATAGATCTGCCATCCCTTGACTCGGGGGTGTAACAAAACAAAGAACTCTGTCATCATACTGTATGCTTATTATACATGTCCATATACTGTATTTACCTTATATGAGGTGAGCTAGAACCCAGCCTAACGGGTCAGACCCCCCTCTCTCCCCTCCTCCTCCTCCTCCTTCAGCTGTAAATAAAAACAAACCATGGCTGGGTTACCTGATGCTTGTGGGACGGAAGTGCTTCGAACCCCGTCTGCTGGCATAGGGAGCCGAGACGGCATGTGCCGACTGGCCACTCCAGCCAAAAGACCTCTGGCTGACCTCTGCGCGGCAGCGCCTAAAAGCAGCCAGGGCAGAGTGTGTTTTGATAAGATCGTACTCACCAAGACTCGTACAATTAAATTCACTTTAAGTTGTTTGACTTCCGTAATGGGTGCTCACAGAGGCGATTTTGTACGCTTTCCTTGGAGCCTATACGCTCTGCAAATGGTCCAGGCATTTTTTTTTTCTGTATTTGTTTTTTTTTTTTTTTTTTTTTTTTTTTGGCTTTGAATGAACAGAAAAAAAAGAGTCTGAAATGAAATTGTGCCAGTTGGTGAGGTAAGGTGAGCCCTCTGCTTTGAGCTGTGAGGGCATTTTGTGCAGATTACGCAGGCGTTTGGAGATGGGCATCTGCTCCCACAAAAACAGATGCGATGGCAAAAGCTCATCACTCCAAAACGGCACAATAGCAGCATGAACTTGACCTAGTGTGTGCGCACACACACACACACACACACACACGAGCAACTCATCCATTACATGCACACACACACACAGACACATGCAGCTTTCCCACCCCCATCACACACACACACACACACACACACACATCTTTTCTCTCCCTCTGCGTCCCTGCACACACTCCCACACCCACACCCTCCAAACAAACATTGTCTTCTCTCCACACGTTTGGTTTCACATTGAGCCATGGGTGTCTTTCTCATTCCCACTAAACCCACACCAAGCACTCATTTCCTCCCTCTCCACGTCTCCATAGAAACACTCCGCCCTTATACTCATAACTTCCTTATTCAACCTCTTCCCCGAACCCCCACCCCCACCCTAGATGTCCAAAGCTCGGACAAAATATGTCATTGGCACCAAAGTCATGTTCAGACCAGATCTCAGATTAACCACTTCTTTATCTATCCAAAATGACAGAATTACAATCCTATGTTGTCCTTTGTAATGACTGTGCCTCACAAATCCTATTTCCTTGTAGCTACACCAGCTACATGTAAGATAAGTTAGTGACATTTGATTCCATTCCATTGGAAACTATCTATACTGTAAGCTACTCGATATTCAGTGTGACAATCGATCAATAGGTTCTCTTGTTATTGATAGTCAGCAGACTGTGGTTGGTGTCAGCCAGGTGTTGGGGAAATGGGTCAGCCCAGCAGTTGCAGGGGGGGGCGAAACCTTGCAGATGAATCATGCAACAGCTATCAGTATGACTATAGCTGTGAAAAGCTTTGACCTTTTTGAGCACAGGTGTCCCTTGTCAACAGTTTCGTACAACCCAGAGGAGAAACCTCAGGAGGAGTGGAAATGCATTAGAAACGACTTCAGAATGAACAGGTCAGAACAAGACTGCTAATGTCATTAAGACGTTAAGTTCTAGGTGCCACTGGGATTCTGCATTAATTATCAATTCAAATGCAGTCATGTCTTCCCCCAGGTCTCTTAAGTGTCTGATGTCCCAAGCAGTGGCATTTAAAGCATGTTTGTATGACACCCATGTGCTGCATATGCAATTGTATGGTAATAGGGCACAGAATAACTGAACCAGAATAATTGTGGCCTGGGCCTCGGCGCTATCTAATGTCATTAATGCCCTGTTCATTTCGGACTTTTAAATGCTCCCAAATCAGCAGTTGCTGGGTAACACATTGTGATATCCCTAGTCGCTAATATATTCAGCCTGCCTTGGCTAATGAATAAATGACAGATAAGGCAGACCTTCTTCATATTGGAGGGTGACCGAGGTCCAGCAGTGTTAACACTTGCTTTTGATTAGCAAGTCCTCATTTGAGAAGCATGGCACCCAAACCCTGTGTGTGTGTGTGTGTGTGTGTGTGTGTGTGTGTGTGTGTGTGTGTGTGTGTGTGTGTGTGTGTGTGTGTGTGAGCTCTAAGACATACCGGACACAGTGCAACTGACAGGTCAAAGGTCTCTATTAAACCATGATAAGTGATATATTTGCAGCGACAGGGAGAAAGAGACAGATATTTTTTCCCCCCAAGGAAAAGAATCAGCCACAGTATGAGAGAGTATGGAAATGTGTGCGGGTGTATATGTACAAAGCTCCTTCCACATGAACTAATTCCATTTAAATCAAGCCATGGGGCTTCTTTACTAAAATCCAGGCAGGCAGGTTTAAGTGCTTCTTTGGAGGAGGAAGGAAACTGGAGCCCTCGCTGAAAGGAGTGTGGCATTTCTTAAAGCTCATCCTCTAACCTTTGTACACAGGAAGAATTAGTCACTCGCATGCTCTCTCCCGCTTTATCAAGGCTACCAGAAACTTCACGTATATCTCTCTCCCATGCATACACACTTTCATACATGCACAGTCACACACACAGATATGCACACACACATGCACACACACACACACACACATGCACAGTAAACACGTCTGTCTCCATTACAAATCCCTGCCATTCTTAGACAAGATAAAAGTCTGGCCTGCGCCTAGGCGGTAAAAGCTTTGAGAAGAGAGAGAGAGAGAGAGAGAGAGAGAGAGAGAGAGCAGGCCGGGGTGTCTCTTTGACAGCGAGGGGTTGAGTTACAGACTCCGAGTGGCCCAGAGTGCAGTGTGTGCGTTAAGTACGTCAGTGAGTGACGTTTATGGGCCTGTGAGGTCATTACTGCCATAAACATTAACTTGAAGGAGGGAGAGGGAAAGGCTCAGAGACAAGTACCCTCAAGTGATGCACAGCAGCAGCAGCATACAAACACTCATACCCACACACACATACACATGTAAATTCAATCACATTTAAGGACAAATTTGTAAAGCATGCATACATGTACTACAATTAAAAATTGGTAGACCAACTAAATTACAAATACGGTTACTCACCTTAGTAGACACACACACACACACATACAGTACACACACAGTCTCTAGCTCTCTCTGACACACACACACACACACAAACACCACTTCATCACACAAACAGACTTCCAAAAACACGATCTATTATACTAAAGAGTGTAGTGGGAGCCGAGAGATGGAGATTATCCACAGCCCGAAGCAAATACCATGACAGTGTGGCGTCTACTGAAGAGATTAAAGCTGGATTAATCCTCCCAAACAAGTACTGCGTTTAGCTTTTGTTTGGTCGCACACAACCTTGAGGAAAACATTTGATGGCATGGCATCATCAGCAGCAGCAGTAGCGTTTCGTTTGTCAGGCTTTGGTTTGTCGCACAGTCATTACTACAGAACTGTAGCGAGCGATTAAGAGATCTGATGGCTGGGCTGTGGTGGTTTTTTGTTGTCGTTACCATTTTACACCAGAGGTGCCAAGGAAAAGAAGTCTTTCAATGGGATGAGAAAGGAAACAAGGGAGTGATGCCGATTGTTGTTACAAATGTATGTGTACACACACACAAAATAAACAAACACACTAAACACTTCCACACAAAGAAACATACTAACACACTAACACACACACACAAACACATACACACTCAAATGGAACACTCACAACAAAGGCGCTCACATACGTACAATCTCACACACACACACACCATCACAGTGACAAAGTGGGTCAGTGTCTCTGATTAGGCTCCGAGTCCATCTTGGAAGATTGTCCCCTGAAAGCTCTGACAGCTCAAAGATTTGAAGGTCAATCAGCCTGACCCAAAACAATAATGAGAAGGCACAGCGGTGGCGGCGGAAGACGGGGGAGAAATGTCACGGCTTAATCCAGCCAACGCGGGCCGCTCCTTTAAACCTCTCATACATATTCATCTCCTTAAGCAGCCCCGACTTGACACAAACCTACTGCTCCGTGGACCCAGTGAAAGCAACGAAAAAAAAAAGAGCTCGATGAGGCTCCAAAAACGTATGTTTGGCATGACCCCTTGACCTCCTCCAATAAGCTAAAAGAGCTCGGCTTAAACACCAGTCCTCTTGTCCTTTGAGATCGACAGAGCGAAGTAGATAGCCGACAAGATGACCTGTTAGTGCAAAGAGGCCCTTGCTGTCAGTGATATATATATATATAGAGAGAGAGAGAGAGAGAGAGAGAGAGGGAGAGAGAGAGAGGCATATATGAATCCCAACCGTACTGGCAGCAGATGTGTAACCTACACCAGCTACACTAGTCACGGTACCGCTGTTCACTCACTACAATAAAGACCCCTCTACACAGGTCTAAAAGAGAAGGTCTTGCTGTGCGCCATTAGACTAAGATATGTGCCGGCGGCTGGCTACCTTAAGCCCTGGAGCTAAAGCGGCGAGCACAATGTGTCTGCCACTCAGTGTCTGCCTGTGCAGGTGTGGAGGGACTGATAAGGTGTGGAGACAGAGCTTCCCAAATGTGATGTTGGAGGGGATTATCCGAATCCCGGTGTATGCACATATTCACGCACACACACACACACACACACACACACGTGCACATACACACACACGGAAGACGAGAAAAAGAGAGAGTGTCCCAAGCCTACATGAATGACAGTTTGCTGATGAAGAATATTGTTTGTAATATATGTTTATATTTGTGTGTGTGTGTGTGTGTGTGCAGTTCTTTGGAATCGAGATCTTTTGGACAGTGATACATCCTGTTTTTCAAAAACTGGCTTCATGCTATAAACTGATTACCTTTTTCTTCGACACTTCAATCCAACATTCATCTCACTTTCCTCCACTGCTCTCTCTCTCTTTCTCTCTCTCTCTCTCTCTCTCTCTCTCTGTCTCTCTCTCCCTCTCTCACTCCTCCCCCCCTCTCATACGCACAGGCTCATACCTCACAGGCACAGCTAGCATATAGAATTGCACTTCCTATCCACCCCATTAACAGCATCTTCTGGAATCCCATCAGGAATCCCGCAGGAATATAACTGGGCACAGGGCTCACTCTGTCCCAGTCCTCTGCCTCAGTGCCAGGGTTCAAGGGAAAAGGGGACAGAGATGGATGGTAGACATCCTGAAGCTGATGGAACACTGCCGTTTGAGTCTTTCTTTCTCTTTCTCCCTCTCCCTCTTTCTCTCTCTCTCTCTCAAGTCTGGTTATCTACTTGAGTTTCTTTCTTGAGTAATGTTGAACTGGATTAAAGAAACAGAGGGTTCATGTCTGGTCTGCAATCCTCCTGCGGTAGCCACACTCCATTTAAAACCTCACATAAAGGAATGCAGTATTTTGTTTTAATTAAAACAGAGTTAGAATGGCATGATATTTAAATCGTGGACGTGTCTCGCCTCCCTCACTGTCGCTCAGCACGAGGAGAAGGAAGTTGAAAGAGAAAAGCTGCATTAGCCGTGTCAAAAGCAAGCGGGGAAAACAGCGCAGGGTTTTCGCCGGGCTTGGGGAGCTGACAAATGAAGCTTACATTAATTATAGATGATTGCAGGATTCCTCAGCATCCTTTTCACCACTCCTCCCCCACCCAACCCCCACCCCCACACTTAACTTCTCTTCCCTCTAGCATACGCAGACTGTCTCTTTCTCTCCCCCCTCTCCATTAAAAAAACCCTTATCTCTGACCATACACACACCCTAACAACCCCCCCCCCTCTGTGTTTCCTTCTCTCCATCAGTTCCCCTCTTCCTCTCCCTCCACCCCATCCTCACTTTTTCTTTTCCCTTTTTTTACGCTTCTCAGAGGGCTTCGCTCAGGAAGCCGAGGCTGGGGTTCAACTCAGGGTAACGGGAGCAGTGCAGCGCCGCAGCTCCGAGCTCCCTGAATGATTCACTGCGCAGCTCCCCGCACAAACACGCTTTTGCCATCAGGCCAACCGAATGGATAACTCTGGGAGCAGGGAGTGGAGGGTTGGAGGGGTGGGTGGGTTGGGAAGGGGAGAAGAAGGGAGGGGGTCCAGGTCCACACAGCTCTGCCTCCCCCCACCCCCTGGTGAGCTGAGAGCCTCGGTAAGATGTAGGTCGATGGGCACGCTATGCATTTTTTAGAGGAGCGGTGGTGGGATTTTGGTCAGATGTTCCCCGTGCGTTCGGTGCGCTTGTCCCTGCTCTGGAGTTGAGTGGATGTATACACAGTGCACACCCATTTGACCTACATTTTCCTGAAATGTTCTCGCCCATTTCTATTGTTCTGTTTTGTCGATGAAATGATTGCGGTCTGTCACTGATGATAGTATGGGAATCTCAACTGGAAAAAAAATGACCACAAAGGGCTTTCAAGTGATCAGTGTTGAATCAGAATTGCAGGCAGAGGCAGAGAGGCCAAATTGATTTTAAACGACTCTGTTTAACAAGCATATGAAACTGTTTGAGTTGGATTAGCTGGCGCCTTTGGTGAACATTCAACGCTGTCGGTGAGTTTGGGCCTCTGACATAAACCATCGACCGTTGACTGTACCCTGAGGGATGTCCGTCTGCATCTCCCTTTCCCTTTTCCTCTCTCCATCTTCTGCGGCGGCAGAAAGCAGCCCACCAGCGGAGGCGGCCATCTTGGGATGGCCCTCTGCTTAATCAGTTTGGGTTTTTCTGTTTCTTTTTTTTTCACAAAGTTGCCCTAATGGCTGCAATAAACATTCATTGCTGTCGGTGGGTTTCCCATGGACACAACTCACCGATCGATGAATGCAAACTGCGGTGCAAACACCACAGGGCTTCCTTTATATCACATGGTGGCCGAGCTGGAAAACTGATAAATGCCAACATGGGGCCTTAACCACAGACCACACCCCAACCCTAGGCCCCCCCGACTCCCAACTCCCACCGCCACCTCCACTCCTTGCCCGTGGAAACAGCTCAGAATCACTGGAAGGAGTATCCTGGACTCCTCCTCCTGGACTTCAAGATAAGGTAAACACAACTACTAGTCTCTGTCCCAGTGATTTATTTCAGTTGTTGTTCTACTAGCCTAAATTCTGTGCTCAGATCTGAGAACAGTGCTGTGCTGCCGTTGAAACACCTCTGCATTCTCCTTTCAAGTGTCATTTTGTGATAGCCCTTACTGTATGACTGCCATGATTCCAGGCCATATTTGGGGCAGTAAGAGTGTCAAATGGAATGTAGTGTATGCAGTTGTTGATGGTTCCTCAAAATTTACAGATACTGTACTATATTATTTTGAACATTTACAGTATGAATCAAAGGTTTTCTTTTTTTTTCTCACAAGCAAGTCAGATGAGAGGTCCTCAGAGCATAGTAGAAATCCACTACATTGACATCTGTTTTACAGTGCTTATTCTCCCTGCCATGTGCAAAGGGCATTGACTTCAAATAGAATATGTCATAAAAACATTATTTGCACAATCAGATTTTTATCAGTAAAGAAGTGTCACCAGTCAACCCTCTGAAAGTCAAAGAAAAAAATGAAACACGTTTTTCTTTTTTAACTCTCCCCCTATTTGTCCATCGCCAGGCACAATGTCACATTTCCTGTTGTGGTTCTCTGCCCTCAGACACCATGACGCATTTGGAATCAAAATAATAAAAAAAAATGTCATGTGGAAATTTGCTCACATGCCCATAAATGAACCAACTGATTGGGCGGGCGTGCTTGCTGCCCCACTAAAAGAGCTCTACAGCTGAACCTTTGACTCGTTGTAGATGCGTGTTTTAAAAATTGTGAAGAGAGGGCCTCATTCTGCCCTGCTGATAGGGCTGCAAATGGCCATGGAGGTTGAAATGAAAGCAGGCTTTGCCCTGGAAACACAGATGTGATCATTTAATGGACCTTGACCTGGGATCTTGGCAGAGCACCAGATTACTGATGTTACAGATAGCAGCGTTTGTAGTACGCTCACAATAGTCGTCCAATTACTGTGAGCCTTGTGTCCTTATGGCGAAAAAAAAGTGACTGCGGAGACTTTTGCAGTGGTGTGCCTGGGTGTATTTTAGTGACTCTGACCCCCTCTCTGAATGCTACAAAATCTCCAAAAAGCCATGCTGTGAGTGTTCACGCTGTCATTATGCAAAAATAACGGAGCCTGAAATAGGTCTTGACTCAGCAAAAAGCATCCAGCTTTAGAGAAATGAGTCATCTGAAGCTGTTCTAACACCTTCTCTGATGGACTTTTTTTTGGTTTCACTCGATTTTGACCTCCACAAATGAAATGTGAAACAATCAGCTCAGTCAGTGCCTGAAAAGACCATTTCCCCTCTCTTTTTTTCTCCTTTGTTGAGCCAGAGCTGATAGAATCATCTGGAAACAATCCCACGGTAATTGCCCTGTAAAGTTTTCTTAGCATGCTGGAAAAATTTCAGACATTGACATTTTCCAGTCAGTCTAAACCAAGGCCTCTCTCTCTTGCTCTCACAAACACACACACACTCTCTCTCTCTCACACACACACACACACACCATTTCGTATCAGCCGTAAGTGTCGAGTGTAAAAAAAGCACCTAGCTGTATTAGTGTATTTGCATTGACAAAAAAAGGTTTTCTGTTACACCATTCTTTACACCATTCTTCAACATTCTTTGTTAAATTACACCTTGATGCTTGCACTTAAAGTAAAGTAAGCGGCAGAGGGCTTTATTAAAATAGCCTACCTTATTGTTCAGTTGAATAAGATAATATCACCAAAAATATTATAACCACACATATTAAAACACATAATGACAATTATGTTAGTAAATCATATTTCATTTTTGATTCAAGAGCAATTCAATTCATGTGACAGTAGCAAGTGATAGTGAAAGGAACATCCATATGTAATACACAATACCACAGTTTAGCATCCCCTGTCATTAACCGCTCTGATGTTACAGGAACTGACAAGAGGAACAATCTGACCCATTTCTGCATGACCTGGAATCATTCCAACGGCATGACCTCTCAGTTAAACACTGGTGCAAGGTGCTCTAAGCACAATAGGAAACAGCAAATGAGATCACTTGCAAACTGTTAAAATGAAGGGCAAAAATGCATAAGGGAATATGAAAAATGTACTGTACTCTGAACCTATGTAGGCCTATCTATCTACAGTATCTATCTGTCTACTGTATCTATCTATCTATCTATCTATCTATCTATCTATCTATCTATCTATCTATCTATCTACTGTATCTATCT
>JASCQY010000293.1:13040309-13055369 GCA_030264315.1 Sardinella tawilis | reverse complement strand
TCAATTCAACTATGTCAGAGGGTCACATCCAAGTCCTATTAATGGATTCCAACTCAATTAAACCATGTCAGAGGGTCACATCCAATCCTTTTAATGGATTCCAACTCAATTCAACTATGTCAGAGGGTCACATCCAATCCTTTTAATGGATTCCAACTCAATTCAACTATGTCAGAGGGTCACATCCAAGTCCTATTAATGGATTCCAACTCAATTAAACCATGTCAGAGGGTCTTCCAAGGCAACTAAATCACCCAGAACACTGATGCATGTATCTTGGCGTGGGGGGTCGGGGGCAAGCAGTGTCAGTTCTCTGATTAAAGTGAAAATTCAGAAGAGCTCTTTGACTTGCCTAGATCTCACGATAAGATGTAGGGGAAAAGAACAACATGGCCTAAAACTTCAAACTCTCAATGAGCGCAATGAATCCAATTTTACCATGTGGGGCAGGATGTTGAAGTTAATGATGAGTGCCAACAGAAATATTTCAAGCAGTGTTATTTATGATATCTTGGGTAGGTTGGAGATTATTTGCACGAACTGTCGCCTTATGCCAGGAGCTCTGCCTAACACAGGACTTTTATACCCGTAATTGGACAATGTAGGGCTTTTATTTGAGTCAGGCTACCTCCAGCACAAGCAGAGTGAGACTACAGAACTGGTGAAGCAACTGTGACCGCTAAACAAATAATAAATGAAAAACTTTTTTCCCCCTGTGCTTACTGGACTGCGAGATGGTCAAATAATACTTAACATATGAAATAAATACCAGACGATGCAGCCATGGCCAAAAATGTTTGTGATATGATGTAAGTGCGCCATCGTCTCGCTTCAACATTGTAGCTCAATTGTAACGTAATTATTCATGTGGCAGTGAGGAGAAGTAGATGAGGAAATCAAAATAGGGCAAAAAGTGGAAAGAGGTAAAAAAGACAGATAAGACTGAGTGCAAGAGTTTTCAAAAGGTAAAAGAGAATGTAGATAAAGTTCCCCACTGACAGGAACTGAACCAAATGTACCTCACGGTTGGTCAGAACCAACTGGAACCTTACCTTCAGGCCCGCACTGCATTGGATCACTGATGCACGAGTTTTTGTAGTTCCCAAAGTGTAGAAAGGTTCCTCCTTGGTCCCCATTCAGATAGATGCCCTTGTCCACCATTCCTTCTACAATATCTACAGGAAGAGAGGTAGAGGGGCGAGGGTGGGGGCGGGGGCAGGACCATTATTCTTGCTTGAGCCCCTCCCCATACACAGCTAGGGAGAAGGTGCTGGATAGCTCCAGCACACCTTTACTTAAAAAAAAAGAGTGGGGCTTGGAATCACTACGCAAAAGGCCTTTTTTCTGAGACGAGTGTCAGTGAAAAAATACAAACAATAGCTGATACCAGATCGTACTAAAGTGGTGGTGGTCTGATCTTGTGTCTTGTGCCATCTCAGCTGAGTCAAGCAAGGGATGACACATAGGAAATTTTCCTAAAAAGTCACTGTACATTCAGTCCCAGCGACAGACTGTACGCTCACGCTTCAGAGATCACAAGCCTAGATTATTCCTAAAACCCAACATCCTCACATTATGTCCCCCTCTAAGGAACTCCAATACCCTTCCAGTCACACTTCATGGAGTTAGGGTAACCTGGCAACCAATGTCTGGACATCCCTAGACACCTCAAACATAGCTGTGTAGCAGAGTAGGCCTATCAGAGAGCAGGCCTATGTCCAAATAGATAAACATAAAGGCAAACAATTAATAAAGTCAGAAAGAGAGAAAGAGAGAAAAAAGAAAGAAATGAGTGAGCTAAATAAAGCGAACAACGTGAACATCCAGACAGAGACTGAGGGTGTGTGGCACAGTGTGCTGTGGTGCTGGTGTGAACTATTGTACAGGAGTGGAGACAGCCAAGCACGCTGTGGTGAGGAATTCAAGCAGACAGAACCCCCCAGCCCAACCCCTAACCCTGTGCGGGAAATGAAACGCTGAAATGGTTATCCTCTACTACCAGACAATGCAAGACTCCATTTTTAGAGAATCCTAGACTTTCGTTTTATGTTTACGGCTAAAAGCACTAGCTAGAGCTAAAGCTAGAGTACTTCCAGAATTCAAGACAAGTAAGAGAAAAGTCACTCTTGTTCACAAACTCAAATGTTGGGTCCATTACTCATGGGATTCATTACTACACAGGCCAAATGAATGCCTGTTTGAAACAATGTTGCCTTGAATTACTGTGCTATCAATCTTACTGTGTACCATTGACCCATTAGTGCCATTGGCTTTCTTCACCCTTATGACATTATTGAGGCAGAATGGCAGTAGGCAACTCAGTGTTAGATCAACATACACTTCAGTATCTTCGCCTCAATGCCAGTCTGGGCAAATGTCTGTTCTTAAGCCAGAGCGGCATAATGTATTGCATTTATGGCGTACAGCATATAGAGGTAAATCTAACCAAGTTTGCATTCTTTATGTCCTGAAAATGTCCTCTCGTGATAGGATGTAAAAATAGGTCATATGCAGATCACTGAAAGTGAGAACTACTGAATTTGGTCCCTGAGCCACAACTCAAGCGAGTGAATCAGGAAACAGTTTTGCTTTGTCCTCACCTACTGTTGCAGAAATGTTAGTGTAGGCAGAATCATTGGCATACACAGAAGAAGAATTATGAGAAGTGGACAGCACAGTATGGTTGTGGATTCTGAGAGCTGTGGTAGAGACATGGAGAAAAACACACTCACAAACAAAATAGATGAACAAACAAACAAATAAACACTACAAGGAGTGAAACAAATGTGTGATTCACAAATGACAGCATACAGTTATAAAATCAACAAGTTCAAATGAAAGACAAAGACATGGACAACGGAGACAGATAGACACATTCAGATGGTGGCAGACTGTGATTTTAGATAAAGACAAAGGGATGAAGGAATGTCTAGGGTGATAAATAGATAGATAGATAGATAGATAGATAGATAGATAGACAGATAGATACATACATAGATAGACAGATTGATAGATAGATAGATACAGATACAGACAGATTGATAGATAGAAAGAGATAAATTGGTTGATTGATTGAGAGAGGGATGGTTATTAGTGGACACAATTCTTTAAAAGAGCAATGAAAAGATCAAGATCTCCACTATGCTTTCACTGATCATCAGTTCTAGTGCCTACACCACACTGTACATGTAAGTCAGCTGCATCATCTCTCTAGAGGGAAACAACCCTGCATGTCCTAAAAGACCTCCTCTCATGCCACAAGTTAAATGCATCTTGCTTTTAGCAACCGCCTGATTGATTTAATGCAACATCAAAAGAACTGGGAGAGAAAAGGCCTCCTATAAAAAAATGTGGATTTGGCAGTGTCTGTGGTTCACGTGGGGAAGCACACAGGCCACCGCAGATGTGCAAACTCCAAGCGTAACCCTGCAGATTCCTCAAAGTCTCTTGCTCTGGTGTGCATTACTGAACACGAGGCCTTGCTCATGGGACGGCAATGTTTTCAAAATAAAGTAGAGATGGACTCTAAGAAGAATGAATCATCATACTGATGATTGAAAATCATTACATATGATGAGTAGAAAAGTTTCTTCATTTGGAGAGACTTCTGGATGCCTTGTTAAAACTAAAAGGAATACACCACCTTTTTAGATATTTACGTATTAAGCATTATTCAAGAAAGCACATATCATTTTCTTCTCGGTGTGTTCAGTACTTAGATTAACATTATTAGTATAGCTTAGCACAATCACTGAAAGTAAATGGTTCCATTAGCATCAAGCTACAAGTGTTCACTTGAGGGAATTAAATATCAGTTTTGTGCTTTAGTGAATTGTGGGTTCATTTTTAAGTCCTTTATAAGTAAATTTGATGTTTTTTTTGGCTTTATAGACTTCCATTGCTATGTTAAATAACCTTACACTGTCAAACTAGGCACTGCAAACACATAGAGAAAAAAATTCTATGTATTTTCATGTATAACTAGGGGTTGACTACAGATTAGCAAACTCCTGAAATAAGGTGGAGTATCCCTTTAATCTAAAATTGGTGCTTTAAACATACCTACATCAGCCTGCTAAGCTAACCCTGCTGGATATTCCTTTCAAATCCACTTCAATTCAACATTGACTACAGATAACAAAGTATCAAGGGCTTCTTTTAAAGCTTGCTGGTTGTATCAGAAAGTTGAATTGGAAATCAAAAAGTTCAATCAAGCCTGATCCCAGCCAACAGCTGCACCACCAAAGAGGAGCTTTCGTGCCCTATGACGACGTTACCGTGGAAGAATGCATAACAGCTGTCAGTGCATGCAGATATGAGAGAGATTGAGGCGGGGTGGAAGGGGAGGGTGGCTTGGCTTTCATTCTAGTCTTTATCGTAGTCTGTGTTTACCCAGACAGCGGGAAAAATAGAGACCGATGAGAGAGGGAGAGATGGAAGAAGAGTCATAGTGAGTTTTTTTTTGGAATGCCAAGGCAAAAAGTAGAGAGGGGAGAAAGCTAGGGCTCGAGAGAGGAGGGGAAAGTGGTGAGCTCGCGGCTGAATGTTCTATCTGCTGCGTGAAGCGTAGCGCACATACTTATATCACTCCCATTAATATGACCTGATCTGTTCCCAAACTTGTCCCTCAGCTCCGGGATCCCGTCCACCGCATCCAGAGGCCAGTAGTGTGAGGCGGTGGCCAGCACCTGGAGGCCTGGTGGGAAGGAGTGCGCCACAGTCAGTTCAGCCAGGAACGGAGATGGGTAACGAGCAGTGGTGCTATCCCCACGCAAATCCTAAGCCGGGGTCGCGTCTGAACGTTTCACAAGCATCCATCGGGAAAGATGGATCTCGCTAGTTCTCTCCAAATACCAATCCACAGATCATGGTCAAACTCATACGGCACTACATTCAATGAGCTTCAAAAGACACGTTTTCAGTCTATTTATTGTTGTTTTTTCAGTTTTTCAGCTTGACAACTTAACAATTTCCCGACTAGGCTACACCCAGTGAGTTTTACAGCTTTATGTCAAATTAAATGTCTACGCCTATCTTATGAAATGTCATTTTTTTCATGTAACCAAGTAGTTGGACTATTTTACAGTTGTCAACCATTTAATAACTTTAGGCTATTTCTTTCTAAACTTTTAACGAGTCTGAATAGCCAAGCCTTAAAGGTTGCCGGGGAGAGGATCAACGCACTCACTAAATCTTTCGTTAGGGTGATGGTAGGCTTACGTCAACACCATACAGTACGTTAGTCCATCAGATTATTTTTTTGTAGGCCTACTAGGCGAACGAGGCATGATGTCAAAAATACAGATTGGTAGCATTATAGGCTTTGGGTCAAGAGTAAACCTAGTAGGCCTATCTATCATTGTATGAACTCAATGTAGGCCTAATTAAGTGCCAATTTTCCATTTAATATACCATTTTATTTTGCCTATAATTTAATAAGGCAAGCATCAGTAATCGCTTTAAATTACTGGCCTATGTATTCCCGTTAAGCCGATTCAGTATTTCTCAAGGAGGCAGTAATTGCATTCTTTTTCATAATTTAGCACTCATGTTACATTTAAGATGCAATACAAAGCAAGCTGGCATCAATTTCATACAATCAACGGCAATAATTTCCATAATTTAACATAAACGTAACATTTAAGATACCATAAAAAGCAAGCTTAATTAGTTTGTTTAACACGTTTTACCTGGATGCTTGGACGGTGCCACTGCGTCACCACGGACCTATAAAAGATCAAAGTTGTACACGACCGACTAATAGTTACAGACAAAAAAAAAAATATATATATATATATATATATATATACACTGTATAACTGTATGCCAAAAGGCTTAATGACAGCCATTAAGGCATGCTCATATTTACCTGGAGAACGCTCATAAACGTGGTGACTGGAAGCACTTGATACAGTAGATCCATAGCTTTCAATTTTAAATGCCCGTAGATGTCATTAAATATCTAAAAAGTGTAATAACATGCACCCTGCAGCCTAGGGCATTGTCGAAAAAAGTCGATACAATTCCAAAGTTATTTTGCCAGCAACTAAATGTTATCTAAAGAACAACTCTAAAGAAAAAAAGCTCACTTTTATTAACTATGTTTTACTGTATCTAGATACGGACTAAATGCAAATTTCGTACATCATCGAGTACGAAATTTCCAAGTTTGTAATCCGCTTCCAGTGTGCGTCGAAGTTTACTATCCCCGTATTTCAGACAGTTGTGAGGGCTGCACGCTAAGTGGGTTTGACTGATGATGCGCTACCAGTGGCCTGCGCTCTGCTTCTCATACTGTCTTGGTCGGTAAAGTTCTCCCTGCCTCCTCCCTCCCTCCAGCGACGCGCAAGTGGGCCGTTCTGACGGACAGACGTGGGAAATCACATGTGAAGTCATCATGTAGGCTACAGGGACTGAAACAGAGCAAGGTGGGGCCCTCAGAATGGTACACTTTGTATTGTTTACATACGATTTCATTGCGCCAAGGCAAAACATGTTTGTTTCAACCATTACTTCCAGACAACTACTTTTCTTATGACACGCCATAGTAATAGTCATGTCATAGCCAGTTTTGGTAAAAATAGACCAAAACCATTTTACATTTTTAAACTTGGATGGATTTCGAATGACATGAATAAATATTTAAAATACAATGTGGTCTATTCATTTGCAGAACAAGCTACAATGTGCTGTTCTCTTTGTAGGCCATCTAGTGGCAAATCGTTGCACTTACAACCTCAAACATCTTGCATCCGGTCAAGCCAAATATTTTGATGCATAGCCTAATAAATAAACGACACACAGTCTTATTTTTTATTTTATTTTATATATATATATATATATATATATATATATATATATATATACTTTTTTTTTTTTTTTTTTTTTTTTACAAAATATCAAATTTATTCTGTTACAAAATTTTGCACATGCACACCCACACAATATTTTATTATAACCATCAAGATAGGCTGATATCTTTTTTCATAAAGCTAGCACACAACTGCAGACTTTTAAACATTATGGTTTGAAGACACCATGGGGGAAAGCTTGCACATTTTGATTATAAAGTTTAATGTACAAAAAAGGCAGTTTGAAAATCAAGTATAAACATTTAAAAAGAATTTACAAATGGACAAAGTACAAAAAGAGCAACAGTCAGTCAAACAATACAGATAAGCGATAATGGTTATAATATAAGCGATAATGGTTATAACTTATGATGGTTCTGTAACTCGCAAAAAGTAGCTATTCCAGTGGCTTTGAATACCTAATATTTTGGCTGAAAATTGTACAAGTTATACAGAATGTCATTTGAATACATTCCTTTTTGGCAGTCTCGGTTCAAATCTCTTTACTGTAAGTCTAAGAAAAACTGTCATTCATAAAATAAGCATCACTTTCCTACAAGCAGATGAGACCATGGTATGGCAGGTAGAAATTAAGCAAAGGTAAATGAATTGAGAGAGGAGAAGCTGGGATGAAAAAAGCATCCAGATGCAAAATAGACGATGAAAGTGTCAGATATCACACGTCTCACCCACCCACACACACACACACACACACACACACACACATCGTTCACTCCACTAATCTGTCTCTAATTGCAGGGCAGACGGGGGCACAAAGACGATGGAAATGGTAGCTTTAGAAAATGAATCCTATTGGCAGGTGCCTACATGGAGTCCTGGTCTGGATGCAGTGCCAAACCAGAATAAGGCCCAAGGAAACACAGAATTGTTTGTGCTAAGCAGGTTTGGGCAAAAGGTGGGAATTTGGAGAGTCAGATGTCCGATCACATCCACCAGACAGCACATGACAAGCATGGGGGATGCAGTAAGCAGCACATCACTGATTCACGTGACAGTAAAACAAACGTTTTTGTAACTCTCTCTCCCTCTCTCTCTCCTGTTTGTTTGTTTCCAGAGAGAATGGAATGAGACATGTATGCACACCACACCACACATCCAAACAAACAAACAAACATCCAAACAAACAAACAAACAAACCTTTTGCACCATTGACCAGACTGAATAAAAGTTCAAATCATTGTGCAGTTCTAAGGCAAACACATGGAGGCAGAGTCATGACCATCCAACTGCTGACCCAGCCAGGCTTGGCAACACGACTGCCAGACGTCTTTCCCTTTCTTTCAAAAATTAAAAGCAAAAAAAGGAAGAATCAAATCCTCGCAACCCCCCTAACCCTGACCCTGTACTGTGCTAGGGCATTTATTGTGCTATTCATATTTCCTATCTAGGCAGAATGTGAAGTTCTTTTAGCCTTCACATCAAACTGAAAGAATACTGCAACCACGATCTGTGCCGATTTAATCATGCCGTGCCTGAAGTAGAGGAGCGTATAGAAACCCTATCCCGTCACTGGGTAGATTAGTAGTGGACTGTAAACACTGATCGCATGATTTATGGTGGTCTAACCACCAGGCGTGGACTGACAGTCTATGCCAGCCTGGCGGTAGGAGGTTTGAGGGATGAAGGTATGTAGTTCTTGGAGGTATACCATTATTCAACATATTCACAGGGCAACGGACTGTACATTCATGACCCCAGAGAAGGAGAGAAGTCTCTCCTTAATCCTGACCTTGCCTTTCTGTGCTTGACAACAAACGTATACGACACACAAGTCTCCCTGCCGTTATCACTATGCGTAAACCTTCCTAAATCCCTGAATCTCAATCTCTTCTGTACTAAATAAAGGATTCTGTTGTTGCCCTAATAATAATAATAATAATAATAATAATAATAATAATAATGATAATAATAATAATCTCAGCACTCAACAGTTCTTGTGAACATCCAAGTTTTGACCACATTCTTCTATTTTCTCAGTTTTGAATCCACCCTATTTCTCAGAGTGAAACTGCAAGTGTAGCAGCAACAGCAGACATCATTACCCACATTTGAGCACCTAACGATGATAGAAATTATGTGTCTTTTAGCTTCTCATCTTTTTGTTGATTTTTTTTCTCTCTGCGTGTTGTCACACACGCCGTTGCCTGTGTTGGGAGAGGATTGGTGGTGGAGGGAGTAGTTGTAAGTGGTGGAGAGTTTGGGGGAGTTTACTTTACAGCTCCAAGCTTTCTCAAGAGTTTCTTCCCTTTGGAGAGCAGTCCCTTTGTCTTTGTGTCGGTCCGTGCCGCCCTCGAAGGGCAGCCGGGGGCCTGGGAGGCAGGACCGGAGCCCGGGGGCCGAGGGCGCACGCTTGGGGCTGCTGCTCTTCTGGGACCCCATTTGTCCAGCGACACCTAATGGGAGACCCGTAAGGGACAATTCAGGTGGAGGTGAAAAAATGTGTTTTCTTTTTTTCCTCTCTTCCTTCCTACCTTCCCTCCCTTCTTTCTGCTTTCTGCTGCCATAGTAACCTCTTCTTCCACTTCCACCTTTCTTCTCTCTCTCTCCTTCACTTCCAGAATGTCTCTCAACCCCATTCTATTTGTCTTGGTGTCTCCTCTGTCCCAATATAGCCATATGTATCTGCCTCATGTTGGGGTGATCAACACAAACTACATACAGTACATGTGGCTACATTTGTTGAAATTGGGTGGATCACTGCTTGAGATTGGGTCTTTTTGAAATGCCCTTAATGATTCCACATGGGTCTTTCCCCAAACTGGCCTCAGTAGCTCAAACTGCACATTTCTGCATTCTTGGGGAGGCAGCTTCTGTTCTGGTCCCCAATATTTATTAACCCATATATACTGTTTTAGCTACATGAAATGGAAACTGAAATAAGGATGTGATGAATCAACAACTATCTTTCACACAAAACAAAAACAAACCTGATATACAGTACTTCTTTTTAAAGGGACACTAAAGATGACACACACTTTCCCTTAGAAGGTGGAGGCAGTCATTCACAAGTGGGAAAAAGACATTTATCATCTAAAATATTCTTCCATTGCACTCATGGGCTACAAGGCTTTTCCCATGGCACTTCAGACAGGAATTCTCCAGCTTGAGGGCCATTAACATGAGAGTGTGTTTGCGACTGTAAGAACAGGATGGTCAATATAAAATTGAGACCTAGCAAAGTTTAGGCCTGTTGTTTAGTAGGGTTTGACTTACCAGCAAATTATGACAATACATGACTTAAACAATGTGGTGAAGTTGGCCCAATTCACTTTGATTCCATTTTTTTTTGTTAAAAATAAGTAAAGATCTCACATCATAAATTGGAACCAGATTAAAATGCTCTAACAAATAAATCAATTTCTCATGTTAATTGACTAAGAGGTTCCTTTTGGGAGCCCGTGCCACTCTCTACAGAGGGATACGGGAGAATGTCACTAAGGACTGGGCTACATTTATCTACCCATTCCCATGAGAAAGAAAAAGTGCACCCCACATACAGTACTCAACTTAAACTTTAGCAATAAACTATTTGCTGGACTGGTTGTTTGTCTATCACCAATTCTCAAATAAGAATGTGTTTTTCTTTCACTTAAATGAATGTTTTAAATCTAATTGGCAGCATGTGAAGGTGCACTACTTCAACTGGAGTGGTGGGCGAAGGGAGGTAAAGAAAATGGAGAATTTCAGTCTGAGTGCCAAAAGCTTTTCATCTGATTGATACACATGGGGGGGGGGGGGGGGGATAAACCTCTGAACCATGTGCAACTATGGCCTTGAAGCTTCTCATGAGTCACAGTAAGGACATTACTGGTTATGAAAGACGGACATTAGAATGTACAACACCCAAAAGAAACAACGGAAGATACCATGCCTCTTGTCTAATGCACTGGCCAGGGTGACCAAATTTAAGCTATCAAGCCCCTGTTGAAGTCTTAGGATCAAATCAGGTTGGGTGATGTTCTGGATGGACAAGGTGTTTGTCTGCAGGTGCATGCAAAAGGGATGTATGTGTGAGGTAAATGTATTTATGATTATACATATGTGTGTACGCATATGATCTTTCTGCATGTGTATGCACGTGTGTCTGTGTGCACGCATACATATGATCTGTGTGTGTGTGTGTGTGTGTGTGTGTCTCTGTATGTGTTTTGTGTGCGTGTGGTGCTGCGCACCAGGAGCTAAAGGGACCCATGTCATCTGCATGAGACGAGGAGAGCGTAAAAGTGGTATCCTCGGTTGTTCACTTACGTGACGGCCACTGAGCCTTTACGGAGTGAAATGAACACTCTTCTTCTGTGTTTGCCGAGCGGTGAGGAAAGGAAATACAAAAATAATAAATAATGCAGTGATGGCATTTTGAACAGTTTGTACAATGAAATATGAAAAGAGAACCAAACAATCACAGAAAACCCAAATACAAGATCCCGGGCTGATTCCTGTTGATAAGGTAAAACATTAATTTGCAACTGTATTTTTTGTTTGTTTGTTTTTTTTTCACACACAGTTATAGTTATATTACTATTACATCTATGAATATAATTATTTTTCTGGTCAGTTCTTTCTAATAGAGACTTTCTTTAACTGAATAATTGTCAATGCTACGAGTTTACAAAAAAACATTGCTCTCAGAAACATATACAAAAGATCATATATTTTATCGATTCCTAGACTCAAAATGGTGCAGTGTAAAAAAGGAAAAGAAAAACTCAAGCATTTCTTTCTGTTGAAATCATGGACATGCAGGACTACAGTCTATTTGTTTTTCATCTTCCAAGACATCAAAACTATTTCTTCTATTAGAAACAAACAAGACCATATTCATGAAGCATCTCAGACAATGCTCAGCGTCTCTGCTTGGTTTAGAAAATACAATGTTGAAGTTAGTGCGTTCATCTTCACACATGACACAAAGATGCCTGGCGGACAGTTGCGGGAAGGTAACTTCAACAGATCCTCTTCGCTCCAATTCTTTATGAATCTTTTACATAACATCTTTTACATTCGGTGCCCTCAATCCAACTACACATTAACATTAACACTGAGATGGTCCACAGTCAAGAGTTTGGAAGGTCAGCTATAGACATGTCTGTGTCATTGGCCTCTTTTTTTTTTTGTTCTGCGTCACTTCCAAAGCAACCCCTTCTAAACGAGTAGCTGGTCACACGACAGAAACACAGAGGGCAGGAAAAAGTACAAATACAGGTGAGGGGAGGAGGCATAAAAAGAAGTGGATAAAAAGGAGAGATAGAGCGATAAAGAAGATCAAAAGAGCAGATGGATGAAAGGAGGGCTAGCATTGCGTAAGATGATGTACCCTTTTGGTCTTTGTCCTTGATGGATGATCCTGGGGGTAGCGAGATGGAGTGTCTGTCAGATAGACCTCCACGTCCTCAGGCACTTCTTCCAGAAAGTTGGAGGGGACCAGGCCTTTGTGTCCATTTAGTTCACCCTGCCAGGCAGATGGGTGGTGAGGGAGGGTTTAAGGCGCAAACACCATATTATGCCACAGTACCAGTATGATACTTACATAGTAAAAACCATCCTCATCGATCTCCCCAAACACAGTGATTACGTCTCCAGCACAGAAAGTCAGCTCAGCCTGAGGACATGAAAATAGACTATTAATGCAAAATAGAGCCAGTGAAATCCATACAAATCTGAGATGGTTGATGTTTACATCAACAAAAAAAATAAATGCTGAAACGTGTTGTCTTAACATAATCCTTATTTGGCTTTTGGTTTTGAGTAAGTGGCACAGAGTTTGAATTTAGACTGGAGTCACACAGAAGAATAACATCACAAATGTAACAAGATCCCACCCTTTTTTAAAGGAATCCCCAAACACAAAGACCACTCAACACACAACCAACAGATGAGGTAAGGCGCGACCCAATGGGAAATGACTGAGGGCTGCGTTCACAAGCTTGGTTGATTGTGCAACCCTTACCTCCTCTGCCCTCGCCAACAACAGCAACAAACAAGGGGAACACAGAACGTGTTGCAAATTAATCATCTCCATTATTCCCAACTGCTCTGAGTGAACACGGATGCTTTGGTTGCTTAAAGCCGATGACCATAGGGCCATAAATAAATGCCACATAATACCTCAAGCTACATGTGTGGACCATGCAGGACAGAACTGGGCTATGTAGTCCCCTAGAACACATCATGAGGGCCAAAGGGCAACAATAGGCTCTTCATCAGATTGTTTGTCATGTTATGAGACATGAGTATTTATGCAGCATTCGTAAAAAGGCCTTATGACTGGCTTCACAGAGCAAACTGGTCTATATTTTAATATACTTCCATGCTCATCATCAACATCAACATCAACAACAACAGCAAGGAGTGCCAAGGGTGCACTACAGTAAGTGACAGTAAGGGTTGAGTTGGTGGGGGGAGGGAATAGGTGTCATATGGGCCACGTCCTCATAGTAGTGACAGTAAGGGTTGAGTTGGTGAGGGGAAGGAATAGGTGTCATGTGGGCCACGTCCTCATCAGGCTCCTGCTCACTCACCTCCTCACTCAGTCTGGGGCCCCCATAGTGGGTCTGAGGTGGAGCCAACGCAAAGGATGAAAGTGAGTGACAACAAGGGGCATGGTACACTGGCATACACAGACACACACACACACACACACACACACACATACACATACACACATACACTTTCCTGTGGTGTAAAGTCTGAGATATGTGTGCATGTAAGTCAAGCTGGCTGACATGGCCTAGGCATCTGTGGTGAAGTGGCACATTGAGTGCTGGTGAAATGTGTGTGTGTGAGTGAGTGTGTGAGTGAGTGTGTGAGTGTGGCATGGCATGGGCCAGAGTAGAGGATGACAATTACAGGCCTAATGTCAGTAGGTCTGCCAGCCTGTCTGTGGCAGAGCCAGGTTAAGCCAGAACAAAGCCAACACAGACAGGCAGCTGCGTGAGCCAACATGAAACTTGAAACTGCGTCTGCATTATGGGATGGTGTGTGTGTGTGTGTGTGTGTGTGTGTGTGTGGGAGCATGGCTCTGTAGTGGGGTCTTTACCTCCACATCAACATTGGGAGAACTCTCTCTGGGGTCGTAGTCGTACAGAGCCACCATCCTGCGGGTAGACATCGGATGCTGCCTGCCACTGCGCCTGTTCCTCTCTGATACACGTGCGACAAGATGGGGCAGGGGCAGGAGTGAGAGGGAGGGTGGTCAGGTCAGAGAAAAGAGAGTTAAAACCACCCTGTTCCACAGGTATCTGCTTTCTAGCATCTGGCTATTTTACAAGTTGAGTTCTGCATATAGATTGCATAGCACATCATAAGTAGTGGTATATGCCCATACAAAGTCCATTCATTTGGAAATAAACTGTTTGTTTATAAAAATATACAGGACTAGATGTTGTATGCGTACGTCTAACCTACAGTCAGCAAGACGTATTGGGTCTGCTACTTGAGCAAAGCTTTGTTTGATTGTGCTAAACATTTGTCTATTGAATGGCAACTAGAATGTGGAAGAGCCTCGTGGCATTTCAGGCAGAGAGGATAAGGTAAACCAGTCATGACGGAGGAAAATAGGTGAAATGGGAATCAATGTGTGCAAGGGGCTAACAGGAACGGAGGAGGGAGGAAATGGGGGAAAGAACAGACCTCTTTTGGATTTTCGGGACCTGCGGTTTATTGAGCGGCCATCTTTGAAGCGGTTGCAGTTGACTTTACAGGCAAAGGAGCGGAAGAAACAGAGAGGAAATGAGAGAGGGAAAGGAAGAGGTGAAGCACAGGAGTCATTCACTTGCAGGAGTTTCAGAAAGGCTGAGCAGCATCCACATACACACTGCCGCTGCCTAACAAGGGATTAGGTCAAAGGAGACGCTGCATCCAAAAAAGAGCAGGACAGTGAGAGCAAGGAAAAGGAGGAGAAAAAGAATGAGACGACAGAAAGAGAGCCGAGAAACAATTTCATCTCATGCCTGATAAAGAGACAGCAAAAGAGAGGATGACCAACAAAATAGAATGTGAAGAACAGGCGTCAAAAGTTGTTGCAAAAAAAAAGGAGGGAGAGAGAGAGAGAGAGGAAGAGAGAGGGGAAGAGAGAGGGAGAGAGGGGAAGAGAGAGGGAGAGAGAGAGAGGGGAAGAGAGAGGGAGAGAGACGGCACGAGAGAGCGAGAGGGAGCGAGAGGGGAAGAGAGAGGGAGAGAGGGGGAGGGG
>JASCQY010000293.1:12842524-12855757 GCA_030264315.1 Sardinella tawilis | reverse complement strand
ATAATAAACACAGAATAAACATGTTGAAAGGGGAAAAAAATAGATTTTTGCCGGAGTGGGTCTTTAAAATATCGCTATAACATGAACACCCCTGTATGGTGCCCCTGTATGGCGTATTAACGTTGGGCTGGATCAATGGTAATCAAAAAATGAAAGGCAAAGGCCATATCTCTTTGATATAAAATTAAATAATCTCTACTAATAGTATGCATCAGTTGCTTACCATAGGATGGTGCAATAGTTAAATGGCTGGAATGCTCCTCATCAAAAACCGTTATGTCACGGCCAAACAGTACCGATTGGTTGAAGCCACGACCAAAGAGTATTGGTTTTAAGCAGATAGTATCTGCCCACCGTCAATGACGGCAAAGCAAACGAATCGAAATCGTTGGTTCTCAGACGCTCTATGAAACGAAGAGAAATAAGCAGCTGATTACATCAGGCTTCTTTATTTCTAAAAATAATAACAATAGACAAATCCAAACCTAAACATATCGCCTACTGCAGCTTTAAGGAGCAACAGATGGAGGCGGTGATGCTGTGACCTTCCCAGACATACAGTTTCATGTGTTCCCATCATCAGCGGCCTCTGGCCGCCCTTCCCTGGGGTCCCGCCCCCATCTGGACAAGGAACCAATGGCTGCCTAGTACACTACTGTCAACAACAGCCCCTCGTCCAAACACACACACACACACACTCAACTCACAGACCATGTCTCATCTTGACATCATGAGAGGTTCTCTCTGCAATATTTTCTGTCTGTGTGTACCTGTGTGTGTGTGTGTGTGTGTGTGTGTGTGGTTGGAGGGAAGAACTGAGCCTCAGAGGTACAAACTCTCTGCTAGTCTCAGGGTGGACAATGCCAAAGTCCTCATAGGCGAGTCTCCCAAGTCGGCGGCCATCTTGGCAATGTCTCCAGGCAGCTATTTCAGGCCACCAAGATCAGGCTTCTATCTAAATGAATGGGGAGAGAGAGACCTTTGACTTTGTCTGTTTCAATATGTGCTCAAAATAAGGCTAAAACAGACTGCTGGTCTAATCAATTTGCTTCGTGCACAAGCACCAAGTTTAGCACAAAGCTTGAACAGGAACAGGAGAAGCTGCTGCCTCGGGAGCAGAAATGGGCCCTAAACATGACGCTCAGATGAGGCCAACATCAGCTCTGGCTTTTACTGTCCAATCTGTGATTGGCTCCTTCTAAGGGCAGGACTTGTGGTTGTGCCCTATTATAGCCTAGCCGTGTTTGTGTGTCTGTGCTTGAGTGTGTGTGTGTGTTTGTTAGCCTAGCCACGCTAGTCTCCAAATCAAACTGACTCTTCATTGGGAGGGAAGGCGGGCTAAAAGGTTGTCATTGAAAGCATTCATCAAATCAAATCATTCTTTAGACTCTGCACTTCACAGTGATTCGTCAGCCAGTCGTAGGAGTAGCCCTACGTCCCCGGCGTATAGCGTGGCTAGGCTAGCCCTATTACATATCGCCAGTGATTTGGTCTCTTCTGCCATAAGGTAAGTAGACAGTCTGCCCAGACACAAAAGGCTTTATGCGCGTGTGTGTGTGTGTGTGTGTGTTTTGGGAGGGTGGGGGATTGAGAACACATGGCTATCTAGGCCACACATCTGACACACATTTGCTGGTGAGGCAAACAGAGGTGATAGAAAAGGGGCATGGAGTCTCCCTGCCTCTCTGGGAGAAAAATAGTGTCTAAAACTGTGTCAGACAGCACAGACCAACACTACACACATAGGAAATGTAAACACACACACACACACACACACACACACACCCCTAGCAGCAGTTAAAGCAGAGGTGGCCAGATGTGCACAAAGCAAGAGAGGAGAGCCGTGAAAGATCCAGCATGGGTTAGGGTTAGCATTAGCATGGGTGAGCCCTGAAAGACCCAGCATGGGTTAGGGTTAGCATTAGCATGGGTGAGCCCTGAAAGACCCAGCAAGGGTTAGGGTTAGCGTTAGCATGGGTGAGCCCTGAAAGACCCAGCATGGGTTAGCGTTAGCATGGGTGAGCCGTGAAAGATCCAGCATGGGTTAGGGTTAGCGTTAGCATGGGTGAGCCCTGAAAGACCCAGCATGGGTTAGGGTTAGCATGGGTGAGCCGTGAAAGACCCAGCATGGGTTAGGGTTAGCATTAGCATGGGTGAGCCATGAAAGACCCAGCATGGGTTAGCGTTAGCATGGGTGAGCCGTGAAAGACCCAGCATAGGTTAGGGTTAGTGTTAGCATTGGTGAGCCATGAAAGACCCAGCATGGGTTAAGGTTAGCGTTAGCATGGGTGAGCTGTGAAAGACCCAGCATGGGTTAAGGTTAGCGTTAGCATGAGTGAGCTGTGAAAGACCCAGCATGGGTTAGGGTTAGCGTTAGCATGGGTGAGCCGTGAAAGACCCAGCATGGGTTAAGGTTAGCGTTAGCATGGGTGAGCTGTGAAAGACCCAGCATGGGTTAGGGTTAGCGTTATCATGGGTGAGCCGTGAAAGACCCAGCATGGGTTAAGGTTAGCGTTAGCATGGGTGAGCCGTGAAAGACCCAGCATGGGTTAAGGTTAGCGTTAGCATGAGTGAGCTGTGAAAGACCCAGCCAGAGCACAGAGGCAGGAGTAGCAGCCACAGCAACTTCTTCCCCGCCTAAAAACATCCTCCTCCTCTTCCAGATCAGCCTCCTGGTTCACATACGCCTCATTGTTCTGCCTGGGCCCTGGGCACGTGAAGCTGGACACAATGGCACACTAAAGATAGAGCGCTGATTATCCGCGGGTGAACGTCCCACAGCGGTACAGCCTGGTGCCACTCTTTGTCTCGCAACACAGACACAGTGCTTTGGGTCAAACAATTATAAATAAAAGTATCAGATCGATGTGAATTTCATATTAAAAACAACCAGCTACACTTCTTACACCCCTCTAGCCTACACTACACTTCTTAGACTCCTCTTGGGCCGATTCCTTTCCGTCTCCCTAGTTCAAAAGAGGAGATTATTTTCATGCCTTTGCTTGACACTACAAGGTCTTTGAGGCCTGCCTCTGCTTGCAAACCCAACGCAACAGATGTGGCCAAAAGATATGGCTGTCATTATCCTAACGCAGCACACAGACATGCCATTCTAAGTCCCACCAACACACACCGACAGGGAGACGATTACACAGCAGTGAGTGAGCTCTAAACACACAGACCTGAGAAGGAAAGAGAAGCTTCCGGAATGAGGCCAAATGTTCTGTGCAAATGCAAAGCATTCCAAAATTGTCAGCGCCAAACATGTTATCAAGCTACTGCTGACGCCTTAGGACAGCTAGCACACACACTGGAGGAATGCCTGTCACTGCTTTGACAAGTCGACTGGAGGTTATGTGCCACAGCCGTCAAGTGAAAATGGACAAGCAATTGAAGAATGAGTCAGAGACTCAAAAAGTTTCTGCACAGCCCAAGGTGTTTGCAACTCACAGCTGGCCAAACTATGATGTGTTGAATTTGCCATTTAAAGAAGCCTTTTCGGGAAAAAAAGTTTAAGCCCAAATATATTTCTGAAAATGGAAACTGAAGTTAGTCTGCAAAGCATTCGAGTGGAACTCCCAAACCCTGAGTCATTTCTGTCGTCATGGGGATGGTCCCATATGTCCTTACTGTGCTAGCCAATGCAATTAGCACACTAGAGACTTCCTCAATGGCATCAAGTCACCATGTCCCTCAGGGTGCAGCGGGGCAGGCTGGCTGTGACAACCTGGGATAGATTTCCACTCAAGACTTCCTCTGATGTCCACCTCACAGGTGGAGTTCACAGGTGTCATTCACCTAGTGGCAAACAAGGACGATCAATAAGAACGGAATGGCTAGCCTAGTACTGGTTTTGGCTTTTCTCGCAATTAGCAATTCATGCTAACATATGACTAGCCTATTTGTTTCACAACAATTTACATTTGATGCGTGTGAATACAACAAGTTGTTTTTTTCCAAAGGCAAATAGGGAGTTTGCTGTAAATGTCTTTTCAAATGATGAGAATTACCCTGCAACAAATGAACTTTAAAGGTTTTGAAAGTCCTTTTTTGTGGAATTTTCTTTTTTTGTCCTGTCCTTTGTTGTCCTGTCAAGTCTTTCATGGCGTCTTCAAGAGCTGCCAGCTTCGCTGGGCGTCTGGGAAGCCGCGTTTGTTTCTAAGCGCCCGTTTTTCGGAGGAAGCCGCAATCAAAAGCAAGGCACCCCAAAAAGGGAGGGTAGGGGGGTATTGCATGCCCTTTTTTTCTCCTGCCCTGCCCTCCCCTCCTCTCACTCTCGCTACCACACACACACACACACACACGCACACACACACAAAAACACGCCCCGGAGAGCTTGAAGTGATGTAATCGCAAAAACACCCTTGTTCTGTAATGGTTTTTGGGACTCTACTCGCACACACACACAGAAAGCGAGAGAGAGAGAGAGAAAGAGAGAGAGAGAGACCTGTAGGGAGATGCAAAGACAGATCAGCATTGTGAAGATGTAAAGAACATAAACACTGAGAGAGGATGTGGACGCCCTGGATGTCATTTTGCTTGAGACACTTTATTGGCCTGGTCTGATACAAGTCACAACTTGTCGTCACAGAGTACACACACAAACACACACACACACACACACACAAAAACAACCTACCAGATAATCCAGTTCAAGTTTGAACCCTCCCCTGACCTACTCAACAGCCAATCATTAGGCCTGACCAACGCTCAAGTCGGTGCTTGTGAAGTACATTTTCCTGTCTCCTATGACTAAATAACCCTAAGCCTATATACAGATAAAGAATATATATATAAAGATATATAAATGCCCTAGGCAGGATATATAATAATATAATATATATAATACCTATAAATGCCCTAGGCAGGATCCCCTAGAGCCCATGACACTACAAATCTGCTTTAGTAGATGAGCAGCCTATTTTAGGCCTGAACAATAAACAATCACAAACTAGAAGAGGAAGTCATTGCTTAGACCATTGTGAGCTTGTCCTTATCCTTACGATTTTTTTTTTCCAACCAACACAATATGATCCGGAGCTCATCAGCTAGATCGTCATTTCCTCTGGTTCCACTCAATCCATCTTTTATTGCTGCGGGCAAAATTCATTCATTTGTCTTCATGTGGCATTATATGCAGGAAGCACATCCATTTCAACTGATTGTAACAATTTGTTACATTGACAAAAATAAACAATCCACCATTATGTCCATGGAATTACCAAATTGGGCTAGCACAGCTAATAGGAATCCGATAAATTAAACAGAAAGCTACTAACATACTGCAAGTTAGAAAAATGTAAAAAAAAAAAAAAAATGGCTGAACACAAATAATGTGTATTTGACAGTGTTCAGCCTGCTTTTGGCAGATGGAACTCCCTGTTGGAGTCCTCGGTCCAACTGCCAATAAAAAAAAAATAATGATAAAATATAAATATATCTCCACCACCAAAACAACTATTACTGACAAAGAAAAATGATAAACAAAAGCCTGGATTTCTTCACAGTGTGTTAATCTATTCCAGAAAGAAATTGAGAGGGAGAGAAGTGTAGTCTTAAGTGATAAAAAATGTCTATCAGGCAGAAAAACTGGGCTAATTGCCCAACAACACACCGTTTTTCACAGCCATAAAACCTCTCGCCTGCTCGACAAACCAGCCCAAGTAGCACGAGCTCGGATGCAAAGACATCACAGAGGCCATTTTAGAGTCACTGACGCAGAGCAATAAAACAGAAATGCAAGAGAAAGCTCCTGAAACTGTAAACAAACCCTTGTCACCGCGGCGACGAGCTAATCAGCCATTTTTTTTTCCATACCTGCTGCTCTCCCGGTGCTCGGCCAGCATCCCTGTTCGCAGCGGAGGGGAGGACGCTCCCGCCGGTTTGGAAAAAAGAACAGAAAATAAAAAAGAAAGGAAAAAAAACGAACAAAGACAAACTAATAACAGAAACGATCCACCTCTGATTTGATTGATCAAAGGCTCCAAGCTAAATTACTCCAGGCAGTGCTCTGAGAGAGACTGAGAGAAACAGGGAACGATGACGAGCAGGAGAGAGAGAGAGACATAGAGAGTGAGAGAGAGAGAGAGAGAGAGAGAGAGAGAGAGAGTGTGAGAGAAAGTACACACCAGGGAGAGTAAAGGAGGATGAGGTAAAGAGAGAGGGAGGGAGAGAGCCAGTGCAAGCTCGGAGGAGAGAGGGAGGGAGAGAGGGATAGAGGGACGGAGGGAGAGAGAGAGGGAGGGAGCAAGCGATGGACGAAGAGCCACCGAGAGCCAAGCCACTTGGTAGTGCCAGGAGACTCGGTGTGCCAACGTGCGGTGCGGCCTGCAGGGACTGGCACAGCTGATCCCCCCCGTCACTGACTCCGACATGCGGGTGGGCCCTGTCACACCAGAGCGTACCATCTGGGCACAAAAACGGGGGTGGGGGGGGACGGGTGGGGGGGGACGGCAGACAGCAAACCTTCATGAAATATTCAGCTTGCTGCTGCAGTTTGCTGATGCCGCTCACATCAACATTTTGGGAGGAGGACATTTTTTTAGTCTTGATGTGGATTTTCAAAATGGCAACTTGACAAAAAAAAACGAAAAGCCCAGACTATTCAATCTTCTCAAAACACCTTGAGGTGTGCAGATGGAGAAAGTAGCACACGCCAGTGCACATGGGTTCATCCATAACTGGGGACATCACCACAAGTCATCACAACAACTTGACCTATTTCCCAACAGTAACATAACCACATGCAACTGAACAACCTTTGTCTCCTAAGACAATTGTCAGTTTCTATTTGATCTCCGGACTGGAGTGCACTCTAAAAGTAGAAAATGTAAGTACACTTTTGTGTCTTCTAGCCCATGACATCCACCCAGACCACATCAGCCACCCATTAGGGTGGTGTGATCACCGGAGACATTCGACTGAAGAGAGACTTCTCTGGCTGGGGTAGAACATCCAACAGGATGGGACTGGTTGGTGTTTTACTGGCCTTGTGTCTCATCATTAACACAGCTACCAACTAGGGCTGCAACGATTAGTCGATAGAGTCGACAAAGTCGACGACAAAATTTTGTCGACTTGAAATTTCGTTGTTGATGCTTTGTATTATTTCGTATTTATTAACTCACGACTAGTACATCTTACTGTCTATTATAAAAACACAAGCAAATGAAATTGCAAGGAAGTGGTGGGGGTCTGAACCATTTTATATGCTAAATCAGTCAATCACTGAAGTTTAACACAGAGAAGTTGAGCTACGGTCTCTGTATTAATGAGGGCAATGGCTCTTGCTCAGTTTATTTAGAGTTTTCTTGTCATATGAAACTAACAAAAGAGAAATAGTGACAGACTAAGAACCCAAACATCTCTGGCTTCTAAAACAAAACGAAGCTATTGTCATATAGCATGCTAACGTTACTCAACTATTCTGAGTTGAATGAATGCGGTGACAAGTACGCTATGTCAAGTTTTGTAAATTACAATTAGTAAATTACAGTTTAGCTGCCGGGTTTCTTTACTGATTTCCATAGTTATCATGCGATTCCAAAGTCTACTGCACGCTCCAAGTCTCCCGCTTTGTCGCTCATTGACGTCCGCGAGTGAAAGCCTGCCTTTGGAAATCACGTGACAGCGCAAAATTCACTCCACTCGGAGAAGCAGTCAGAAGTGCAGCATGAAAATCATTTATTTACTAAGAGACTTTTTGTTCTGGGATACAGGTTGGTGCAAGTGAGGCCGGGCAGAAAATAATCGCTGACTAATCAGTAACTGAGTCTATAAAATGTTGACTACTAAAATAAGCGTTAGTTGCAGCCCTACTACCAACCCATTCGGATTTAGCCAATTCAGTTGGAAAGGGAAACTCCATCTCAATCTAAAATTGTCCAAAAGGAAAAGACAGACTGAACACAAAACTAGCACTATTTGGCTTCTTCTGCTCTGCATGCTGTTGGGCTCTAAGGTTAATGTTGATGTTATTGTAGCAGTAGGCTAGGAGACTCCCAGCAGTAACAGCCTATCAGCTACTGGAGGCTATAAGCAAAACCAATTGTTAGAATGGACAGCAGTACAGCTAGCCTGGGAATACCCATGCTGCCTTGCGTGCTCATTCCAAATTTTCGCATGGATTTGGGAACCAATCACAGAACGGGGAGAGACGGCAAGACGATGCACAAACTTTTGGACAAACTGAACCTGAAATCCCCTATAAGAAAATGTATAGGTGGTCCCCAGACTAAATTGAGATTTACGCTGATGTTAGTCAGGCTACAGTACAGCATCACTTTAGTGTTAAGGAGCCTATGAAGCCCCACACATTGCCCTCTCCCATCCTCATCCCACTGAGCCCCAGCTAAGACCAGACCAGCCCAGCAGCCCAGCAGTCCAGCTAAGACCAGACCAGCCCAGCAGCCCAGCTAAGACCAGACCAGCCCAGCAGCCCAGCTAAGACCAGACCAGCCCAGCCCAGCAGTCCAGCTAAGACCAGCCCAGCAGCCCAGCAGTCCAGCTAAGACCAGACCAGCCCAGCAG
Organism: Sardinella tawilis; assembly: GCA_030264315.1. Taxonomy (NCBI): domain Eukaryota; kingdom Metazoa; phylum Chordata; class Actinopteri; order Clupeiformes; family Clupeidae; genus Sardinella; species Sardinella tawilis. The sequence continues at coordinate 12,847,228 of JASCQY010000293.1, read as the reverse complement.
TCCAGCTAAGACCAGACCAGCCCAGCCCAGGAGCCCTGAGAGCAGCCTCCTCCTCCTCCTCCTCCTCCTCCTCCTCCTCCTCCATGCAGCCCTCCCACCCCAGCCAATTTGAGCAATTAAGTCAGCCAGCGCTTCCTGGCTGTGACGTCTGAGCCAGCCAGAGGAGGCGGCAGCCTGAGCTCATCAGCTTGATCATGCCTCTTAATGACTGGACTAAGAAATCAGGCTTCTCTGGGGGACTATGACTTCCAGTCCAGCTTTCCGTTAAGGCATCATTTTTTTAACAAATATAAAGAGAAATGTTAACAGGTAGCGAAAAAAAGTAAACAGTAAATGTTACGATGTGCTCATAACAGGCTAAGAATGCAATTACTGTACAAATTGGTTTATAGCCCTTTACTTGGTCAAGCAATGCTTGCCAGTGATAAAACGGGCGGCCTGTTTCCCCCACAGCAGGGACGATGGTGCTGCAGGGTCTTATCACATGACAGGAGAACTTCCTGCTTCCATCGCAGTGTGACACCTTTGAAGACACAGCCAACAAGACAGCTCGGAGCACAGTACCCTTCCTCAGATGTAAAAAGCTCTGTTTTCTAAACATGTCCACCACAGATAGACTACAGGCCATTTGGACAAGACAGTGAACAGCACCACTCAAAGAAGTCAAACATGGGACAGCACAGTCCTTCTATAGAACACATCAACTATTGTGCTCTACTTCATCACGGTACACAATACCAATCCCAACTGTGAACCATGACAGGCTTAATTAATACGTCAACAAAAATGCAATGTCTTCTTCATGGTTTCATAGTTTGCAACAATAAAACTGTCCACAGGCATCAGCAGATTCTGAAATGTGACTGTAAAATGACAAACTGGCTTAAGCCAATTAGGTCTACTTCAGATTCAAAGTAAGACACATCTAGACTACCATTATACTGAAGACTATGGGCACAACTTGAATGAGATTACTTGTGTAGTGTATTTAGCAACCAGTAAACCCTGGCATCAAACCACTAAAGCATATGATGCTGACTGCACTACATCTGCATTCCACTGAAGATCAAACAGCTGTGTTGCCTTCCTCCTCTCCCCCATTTGGCGTTTGGGCGGTGGTACAGCTGGGTAGAATGCTGGGCTTCCTAAAAGGCACAAGTAACGCTACAGACTAAACTGAGGGCAAAGACATGCACTAAGAGGTTTTTCGGAGCCTGGTGTGTCTCGGAGCCATTACATATAATGTAGCCAACATTTTATGGGCATGTCGGAAATCTAGAATCGGACTGGACCCTTCGTTCTGGATCTCACGTCTACATTCTGTCACAACCCAACAACACGACTAACCGGAGTTGACGATTTCTCTTGGACAGTACCGTTAATCCCAACGATTCATGTCCGAGCAGCTGACGAGACAGCACTGATACACTGCCCACTGTGTTGGGTTCAAATGCAATGTTAGCCAGCTGACTGACACTGCGTAATATGCGTCGGCGTAAGAAACATTCTGGGAAAACACCAAGTCATCCATCGCATAAGCTAGCCAGCCAGCCAGCCGCAGTACAGCATCGGATAGGGTCATCAGACGCAATGACTTCCATGCTCGATCTTACACAAAAATCACCCACCTCTCCAACCTGGTATTTCGGGTTGGTTACTGAAGGTGAAGAGGATGTAGCTACTGTGGCCTTAATTGTAATGTTAAACATCAGCAGGAAAAAAACACTAACGTTACTTACAACATACCAGGGCAATCCACTACAATTTCGCATAATGCAAACCAATTTCCACAAGCCACATTCTAGTTGGAGTAGACCAGTCTTAGCACCAGACCTTGGGAGAAGTGAGCGCCACACCAGACCTGTCGAGGCTGCTTGGATGGGGCCGTCGACTCGAGCAGGCTCCCCTTAACGTTAACGTTACCTTGTTTTTATGAGCGACGGGCCCTTTGAAGGAGCCAGCGCTGCCTAGAAATAAGCAGCAAAACTGGTGACCAGCACATATTCTGATACTAAACACGAAGCAAACGATTGACAACAGCTAGGAAGGGAAGGAATGCTGCAGTATGCCATCGGTGTAACGTTATTAAACACCAAACACCGGGAAGGACCACATCGAAACCTTGTAGGCTACACCTCGAATAAACAGAAACGTTTAACGTCAGTGTATGGAAAGAGCCGACAGCAACATCAGCTAACGAGAGCTAAGTCGCTGTCATGATAATGTCACTTTGGTGACAAACACCATGGTCGGTTGTAATGTGATGTTTGACGAATATGCTTCTAAAATCTATTTCTCCTTGGGAGCGGATTTTGGCCCTGAGTAGCAGCTAGCGTTAGGTGGTGTCCAGCGAGGCGAGGCAAAGCAGGCTAACTCTTGATGCAGCAGTGAGATGGAAGTGCGTCTAGGGGGCTTTGCGCTAGCTCTACCGCCTAGCCTTAGCCTAGCCCGCTAGCGCTGTTTCCACTGCTCGGATATCATTTGGGCACTTACCACTAAGCCTGTGTTTTGCTCGATAAATTCCCAATCCAAGAGTAGCGGGATTATATGCGTAGTGTCAACGGCACGCTTCGGCTCCCTTTTGCATCCATAATTGACACATGATGCCACAATCTCAAAAAGTGGTCAATGTTGCTGTTCCTTCAGATAGTAGCCATCTTTAATCCTCAACATCCCAACAACACAATCTCGTCCCAGGTCCAGCAATACTCCTTCTCGGCATTATGGGTAGTTCAGCACAGCGCAGGGCCGCGCAGTGCTTACAAATGCTGCCATCTGCTGGGTGATTGTTGTAAATAAATACAGCCTTCATTACACAAATCTTGTCAAACACAGACTTGTCTAGAATAGAATGAAACTATATTGTTCATGATTTATTAAGCAGAGGATTATGTATGTATGTATATGCATATGTAAGCACAGTAATATGTAGCCTATATAACATAAATATAGATCCTGCAACTTTCAGCACCTGGACTAGAGGCTGTGCATCAAATCTTGAACATATGGACATATTGATACTTTGAATCCCAAACTGTGCCAATGGCACACCATGTTATCGGTATCAAGGTGCTTAAACTGAATTACTGCAAATCTGCCATATTCAGTGAGACAGATTGTACTCTGGGAGAACAGCCGTGTGCCATGAGATCACTGACCCAGTAATGGTGGTCTGGCACTAGTCGGTAGACATAAGATGATTGCTCCAATTCCACAGCAGCTTATGCTCTTCATACTTTGAATACTTGGTTCTATAGTTTTCTTTGTCAACAAATCAGCTTTAGCCTAACAATATCTATAGATAGTAGGATATTACACAGGCACTTAAACCACCCAGGTTAAAGCCGCCCAGGTGACTGTCTTTAAGAACTCACAGACTGCTTTTAATTCCCTGATCCTGATCCTGCCATATTTCAAGGTCTCCACATCTGACATAGTGAGAGAAATGAAATTCAGTCTTTCAGCTAATACAATTTTAATAGTATCTGTTCACAGATAAACTTAACAGGACATATCTTAGTGAAAAACTGTAAAAGGAATGTCTGTAAATAAATGACAATGAAGTTTAGTATTGTGCTGAGTAGAAAGGCAATTTTCGTTACAAAAAATGTCAGGAAAAAGATGACATTTAGTTCATTTGTAATATGGTAATGATTCAGCATGCTTTCAAGAATTTTGCGTACTCCTGTTTGACACATCCATAGACAGTGTGATAGAAATGTCTGTCTGGTGCCATCAGATCAGTAACGATCTCCGTGTGGTCCAGTCTGGGCAGCAGGTAGAGGGAGACTTTGACAGAGAGGGCAGTCAAGACCTCAGAGAACCTCATCGACGACTCCACGGGAACTATGATGTCACTGGTTCCATGAAGCAGGCCAAAGGGGGGGACTCTGGAGGGAGCAGTGAACGAAATCAATGGCACAAATGTTTCAGTCGATTGCTATTTATGTCACTAACGTCTATTCTACACACGCTCAGATTGTTCGACACAGACATAGAGGGCTGCACCTCTTTACTCTTCATTACCTTTTCATCTTTTCTTCATCAAGCTTTTGAATGGCATGAGTCGGAGAATAATAGGGGAAGTTCTGCACTCCGTTCATGGCCTTGTGCATGGTGGAGACGTACTCCACCGCACGCATCTGCTCATGCTGGTAATGGTCCAGGATGTTGTAAACTCCACTCAGCCCTGGAGAAAAGAGCAGAGCTGAAGAGCTGGGGGTAATCAGGAAGCAACCCCAGTGATATTCTGGGATGACGCCAAGCCCAGTGTTTGAAGCAGCATGTCTAGCTTCTGCACTCCTCCGCCAAGGAGCTTAAGTTTCCGCTCGCGTTGCTTGTCTGTTTGTTAGCAAGACAACTGAAAAAGTACTGCACGGATTTGGATGAAATTTTCTGACAACGCCAGTATTAGGACAAGTACTAGGATAGTATTAGGACAAAATGTTATATACTCAGCAAGTCCGGCCTCAAGCGGTGATTTAATTTTGTATGCTGACAACATAATGCTTTTAAGGTCAAGTGCCGTTTTCACTATTTGAGACTTATTTCAGGGACAAAATAATGTTACTTACTGTTTCACTGTAGCCGTTTCACTTTCCACTGAAGTCGCGTCTTTGCAGAGTTTTTGGAATCGTAGCCTATCCATGTAATGGAGTCGTCAGGGCACCGAAATAAAGCCAGTAAATGCGTTCATTTCTCAGA